>VZTT01038932.1:34386-53884 GCA_013400855.1 Buphagus erythrorhynchus | reverse complement strand
AGATTTGTTTAAAAGAAAGAAAAAGGTGGGTACCCTAGTAACATGAATATGAAAAAAAGGTCTGGCTCTGGAGATCAGTTTTCTCTCTGAAATTAAGAAGTTTTTTTCCCCTTGCCTTCCCCACCTTTTTCTTTCTTTTAAACAAATCTGACCCCATGTGATTTGGCAACAGGAAACTCAGAGCAAACTTCTGATGTCTACTATGTCATTTGCTAATGAACAATTCATGCTCAGCAGACCCAAATCCGGTTTTCCTGCATATATGTCAGCAATTTATTTGACAGACAGGTCATCTTGAAGAGAAAAAAATAATTAAAGAGGGTAAAGGATTTAAAGTAAAGGAATTCATTTGTGTAAAGAGGTTAATGTGCCTAAAGGGCTCTACAGCACTATCATGGCTGAATGGTATCACATGCTATGGTGATTATTGGGAATTGCTGGTGAGAAAACTGTTGGTAGAGGTTAGAGCAATGTGCTGCTGAAGCACAGAGTTAAATGAGGAGGGATACAAAAACAGGTGTCTAACTTCATTGTAGGCACCCAAAATTATTCTTACCTGCATCTGAAATGGCACTAGAGGCCTGGTTAGGCATCTGAATTCCTCTCTTGGCATTTTACCCAAGCTCTCACAGGAAAACTCTGACAGACACTCGAAATCGCATCTTTCAAATCTGTGTGAATATTTCTGAACAAGCAAAGTTTGTACTGAAACAGGCTATTTATGAGTGCCTGATTTGTCAGCTGGTAATGTTCTTTAACTGCATCTTGTTACTCATCACACATACACACACATATATATATACATACACACACACACATATGTAAGTGTATGTATATATATGCACATGTATTTTTAAAGCAAGCTGAATTAAGGACAGCAAGCTGCCATCAATCAAGAAACTTTCCATCCACCACGCAGATCTCTGCTGTCACTTGGACAAATTGAGTGACTGATAAAAGCAGGTTGGTAACTTCTCCCATCAGCTAACACTAGAGAGGGAAATGTTCCTTTGTTTTGTTTCATTGCAGATGAACTATTGATAGTTTTTGGCAGCTGAGATGATGTTGAAGGTCTCCTTTTAAACACTCTAAGATTTTTTTCTGCTTTGACTAGGAAGTGTTTTTTTCAAAGGAAACTTGTGCAGGTTGTTGCCCATTTTTCACTATTTCTAGAGCCAGAAAGTCTGTTTTCCTCTTTCACAAGGTAATTTTCCTCTCTACTTTAGCTTGGAAGTGTTTGATCCTTTGTAGGAAGATCTGGTTTTTGCTCCACTGCCTGCTGCTTTTCTGAGCCTGATGCCCAGAATTTTACTTCCTTTCTGCCTCTCCCTGCACCTTAATGCCAAATACATGTTATCCACAAGGGGAACGGAGAAGGCAAGACTTCCCAGAAAGCATGACTTGAGCAATATCTGACTCCAGACCCATTCCCATCTAATGGTGAAAAAAAATCTGTCTTCTAAGCTTAAATGTAATTGTTTTTGTGGGTGTCTGATTGAGAGGTAAATGCAAACCATTATATCAACAAAAAGCAATTGCCACTAGTGTAATCAACAGTTCAGATACCAGTAGTTCCTCTTTGCCCTTCTGCCACCTTACTGATGATTCTGCAGAGATTCAGAGTGCCCAGGGCTCTGTCTCAGAATGCCCAGAACAGGGCATGAAAGCTCTTTTATTGTTATTGCTTTACCACCTTTTCATAAATGAACGTGTTTGAATGACAGAAAGAAAAACACACAAAAATATGGTCTAATTATGATGGCAGAAAGTGCAGCTCTAAGACCAAATGCTCTTGGGGAAAGCATCCATCAGGTTCTGCCATCATCCATGAGAACCAAATGCTGACAGACACTAATTCTTTGATCTCAGCAATGCCAGTAGAAGCTTCCCAGTTTGTAGTTCTGGATGGTGAAGCCATCCTTCCTGCTTATCTTACTCTTTTTCCAGGTTTAGGCACTTGTATTTATGATGCTTTCATGTAGTCTAAATTCCCTAAAAGGAAAACATTCTAGTCAAATTGTCATCAGTTCACAGAATGTAAATAAAAAGGAGAAAATGTGGTCATTGAGGTGGATCTATCACAGGCTGTTAGCTTTGATTTGGGGGCATCTGTATTGAGCTCAATAATGTGGGATTGAAGCATAATTAGAAGTTACCAAAGGTCAAACAAACAAACAAACAAACAAGCAAGGCACACAAGTCTGATGTAGAGATATTGGGAGGCAAATGCCTTATGGAAGTTATTCGGTCTTACTATTAAAAAATGCACCTTTCTCCCACGTGAATTTCTTTCGTTTCTGCTTCCAGCTATCAGTTAGTCTTATGTTGTCCTCCATTAACATAAAAGCCTTTTAGGTATCCAGTATTTTATGGCAATGAAAGCATAGTTTGTCAGGTTACTGTTTTTCCTTTTCTCAAATAACTAGATTGAAGTTTTAAGCTCTTTTTTTACTGTGAAGGTTTTCCCACCCCTCAACTTATTATGGTTCTTTCTTTTTTTGCCCTGTTTAAAGGAATGTTTTTTAATGCCATCATGAAACAGTTGGTATTTTTCAAAATGCCACAAACTAATTTGAGAGTATATTGCATTTTCAGAAAAAAAAAAGGAAAAGAGGTTAAAATTACNTGTAAATGAGCCAAAACAGATTCACAAGTTGAGATAATGGTAATCACAAGTATTAAAATTGGAAAGGATATTTCTGAACAAATTTTTGGAAAGTGGTAAATGATAGTGCTAACTGACAGAGAGTTCTCCAACAAAGATGAAATGATTTTATGTCTGTAATATTCAGAATGTGCTATGAACATTTATGAAGTGTTCATCAGTTTGGGCAATATAGAGTGTATATTAGTAGAGGTTATCATAGCAATAAGGATAGACTATTGCTTCCTAGGTCGAAGATGGACAACTGCACATGGAAAATGTTATGAAAGACCTGCTAATATGACAGGTTTAACATCAAGTAAAGCAACCATGAGATCTAACTTCTGAAAATATGTATATACATATATAGTCATGATGCTTTTAATGTGGCATAGATACTGTTAAAAATAGTGTAATTTGAAAGAATATTCTAAAATCTGTTTAAAAAAATAAATGCACTTAGAAAACAAAAATTACCCAGAAAAATCACTGTATTTCATGTCAAAAGACAAAATAACTGGCACCAAATGCTACCAGCCCTCTGTGTCCCTGGCCCTTTGTAGTGATGCCAGCCTAATGGAATGGCTCAGCTGCTGAGAGTTACCTTCAATTAGTGTAATTTGATCTCTCTGATACAATTAATAGCTGAGAAAAATAATAGGAGAAAAGCAACCTGTAGAGCTCGAAGTTGAGCTTCTCAGGAAAACATCAATAGGAACAGTGAAGTTGAACTACCCAAATACAGCACAGACTATTTGTAAATCCATTTATTCCAAAGCAATTATTTTATGGAGCTAGTACTCCTTTGAGATTAGAGCAGAAATGCTTCCAAATTGTATCTCTAGAAGATATTGCTGCAACCATAACACAAAGCTGAGGTGAGAATTTTGTTTCAGGTGCCAGCCTCAATCATGATTAACTGCTAAGTTTCATCTATTGCAGATGTACTACGAGGTCATTAAAGTCAGTTCAGAAATGTCTCCATCCACTCAGCCATGCCAAATGCCAGCTGTTTATGAGATAGGAGAAGTGGATCAAAACGATTTTGATAGTGTGTTCAACCTGTGATAGGAGTGCAGTTTCAGACCTCTTTATCATATTAAAGCCCAGCTTAGATTGACAGTGTAGAAAATCACCCACGACTTTGAGAAGCTGCAGAATAATGTTTCACTTCAACAAACACGAGGTATTTGTCTAGTCACACATTACCTACGGGTTTGGAGAGGATTTAACCCTCCACAAGCCACTAGTTTCAACACTATGCTGTGTTGAAGTCCGAATTGTATGCAGGTGTGAGAAAAATAGAATGGAGTGTGGATGTGGATAAATCAGTCAATCCAGGCTCACTTAGAAGAGAGGATGGAATCCACTGGGAAAGAGAAAGCAGAAGCAGCTTTTTTTTTTTGTTTGGTTTTTTTTTTTTTTTTTTTTTTTTTTTTTTTTTTAAGTTTTNTTTTGTTTGGTGTGTGTGTTTTTTTTTTTTTTCCTTCCAGTATGGCACTGTATATTGGAAAAGAGGAACATACATTGATGGTCATCTGATGACAGCCTGGCAGTACTATACTGTTTTTCAGCTTCCTACCACCTCTCCTAGTCTACATGCTCAGGTTGAAATAGGACAGGGATTACCAAAANAAAGATAGCCTTAGTATATATCCCTGGCTTGTAAACCCAAATATTCTTACAGATTTTCTCTCAGTATACTGTACCAGGCAGGAATCATTTTCCTGAACTGTCATCTTTAAAGTTTTGCGAGCCACTAAAGGTTTGTGAGTTTAGACACTAATACACAAGAAAGCTTCTTCACAGAGCTACATCCAGGTTCTCTATTTTCCCCCAGTAAAACAATGTGTTTGTGATGAAAATGACAGCCCCTCAATTTTCTGTTCTATACAATGACATATTGCAAAGAAACCCCCAAAAGAGCACGTGCTCATGTACCCAAAGTGCTCAGAGAAGTTGAAACTTGTTTTTTCTTTTTATTACTGAAGGAAAAAGGCCTTACTGTTTTGCTCTATTTAATATTGTCTTTCCAACTGACAGAGCCCCCCTGCACTGCAGGTTACAATATTACCTTAGAGAACCAGGTGGGATCCATTCAAAATATATTTTTGCCTAATATATTTATTGGGATCTTTCATTGCATAAAACAGCTCCCTGTTTGTCTTTTTCATTTGGCTCCTTTAACCTGTGCAGGCACAATACATTCAAAGGGTAAAGCAACAGCACATATTCCTTTTATTTCTGTGACATGGATGTTTGTACCATAGATCAGCTATTTGGAGGAGAATAAAGAAAAAAATGCTGGTACCTCACTTGATTCTGCAGTAAAATACTCCACACCGTATCTCAGCTGAACGATAAAAAAGACAAATTTAGTCATTCTCGGGAAACTCAGGTGTGCTATGATGGATTTGCTTTTGGCAAGGGAAAAAAATGAGAACTTAACTACTTCTCTGGCCATTTTGCTCCAAAGAAAGAATCTACAGGAACAAGCTGACTCTGCCAACACTTTCCTCTAACGTGGGCACAGAAAATAGTTTGCTAGACTTTCCACTTTTTTGCTTGATAGGAAGAGGTTGTTGCAGGGCTTTTGACAATAAGCAGCAGGGATTTGGAAGGTTATATACACAGCTGGTGTAAATTGTCCAGACTCTCCCAAAGTCAATCAGTGCTGAAATGTATTTGTAGGTTTCATCTCCTATCCCCCTCTGAGCCAGATTTTACTTGCAAAAGACTGTAACTAAGTTCTTTGGTAAAAATATTAGATTTTGTTTCTACACCTGTAAAATTTACCTAAACTTGTTTGCCTGCACCTCAGGGGTATTATAAGGTTGAATTAGTTAAGCAGTGTACACTTTGAATTCCTTGAATAAAAAATGCAGAAAGAATGCAAAACAGTAAGAATCCAGATCTCCTAAATTCTGCTTACTTTGTTATAGTAATTCTGAGTAAACTAGACCAGAGAGCAATGCACTGGCAATAACTCCCCCTAATCCTGTGTGAACTATTATTGGTCAGGGTATAATAGATGATATCCTGCAATTCACAGAGGTACTGGTTGAGTACTATCATATTTATAGATATTGCTGTAGCAACAGAGATAGGCAGTTAGGTTTAGAAGTCCTTGATTAGCTCCCCAGTGTTAGCCCTGGCTGTAGAGCTGAAATAAACAAGTTGCTCCAGGTGATATTATAGCACAGTAATGAAGTTTAGATGGCAGCTGTAGCAGCTGTGGTTGCCCTTGTTTTATTCCTCTGATTAACATATACAGGTTATTATAGCTAAGGTGATTTGGGCCCTTATTTCTGTCTTACACTTTCTTAAATTCTTTTCCTGTGGGATGAGAGACTTGCCTGCAAAAATCTAGACTGAATATCATTATCACTCTTATGTTTTCCCCCTATTTTTTGATCTTGTTCCCAAAAAAACAAGATGAACCACGATGTGCCTTCAGAGCTCCAAGTCAGCTGATATTACTACAAGTTTATGAGAAGAAGCAACGTGATTAACTTTGGTAATTGCAATCTTTGATCTTGTAGATCTCATCTCTGTTCAAGAAGACCAGACCATCATCTGACTAAACTGGTCCACCTGCTGCCAGTTTGCTTTTATGCACTGTAATGGAAGTTTCTTCCTCTCTTTTGTTACTCTCTTCTACCAGGGTATCACTTGTGGTTTTTCTCCCACCACAGCTGAAGACTTGACTCATTCATTACATTCATTACTCATTCATTATGATTGATTCATTACCTATACATTGATTATTAAGAGTAGGATTCAGATGGGAGTAGAGGTAAAACCATAGTTTTGTACTAAAAATGTTTTCTTATTTTTTTCAGAAACTGTTAGGCCTCCACTAAATGGGAAGTCATTGCACAGTTAGGCAGTGAGAAATAGGAGCAGATGATTGATAGACACAAACCTTTAAGCAAAAGTTCTAGATCCAATGTCTTTCTCTTTTGGAGGAAAAATCTGAAAAGTTATCAAATTGCTCCTCCTCTTGTTATCTAAATCAATAAAACCAAAACTAGACAATATTGTATGATGGATGCTTATTGATTTTTTTTTATTCTAAGAAGAATTAGTTGCTATGCATTGAAGTTGCCTTTGTAATAATTTTCCCTTCTGTACTTCAAGCCCTGTGAAGAGTTAAACATCCCTGTATTTCAAAATATAGTGAAGACTTGATAAATACTGTATAAATAATAGGATTTTCTTCAAAGATAAATAGGCTGTTAGCTTTCCACTGTTGAAAAAAGAGAACACTTTGGATACATATGAAGAATAGGTGGTGTTTGAGATTTGCTCTTTCTTGCAACTATTTATCTTCCTGCCATATAGCACTTATTGATAGAAACCAGAGAAAGGGTTATGAGATTTAGGAATGGAACAACCAAAATCTCACATGCTTTAAAAAAAAAATTAATGATTTCAATACATTTTAAAGGCACCTTAAAGTCATCATGGAATCTCACAGCTGTAGCATGATTTCCAGTTTTTTATCTTGTTTACAACTTAAAACAATTCTTCATCCAGAAAAATACAGTTCAAAATATATCATTAATTGCTGAACTCACACTTCATCATTCAATAAGCTGTTTCAGTAAAAGAGTGGAAACCAAAATAAGTAATAATATAGGTTACAAAGAATTGCATACATTATGATCAATTGTTATAGTATTTGTTCTCATCTTTGGATCTGAAAATACATATTTTCTGTAAATGTTAATTCTACAGGCAGAAGGAAATTAGATAAAGTGGAGGAAATTAGATCAGAACTTGCAATAGAGGAGGAGAATAATGTTCTTAGAAGAAAGAATTGGGTAGCTGGAGTCACTTTCAAGGGATGTGGTCAAGACACCATTGCTATACACACTCAAGAATTAGTTAGATAAAACATTAATGGAGATTCTAAATTGAATTGTCTGTAATAGCTGTAGGCTCTGTCTGCAGGAAGCAAGTGTTTTTCTTGTTTGACTTCACTGATTGCAGACAAAAATCTGTTTTGGTGTCAAGTAGAGACTGACAAGGGATTTGTTGTCTTTTTGGTATCATAAATTTTAGCAACAGGCAATTTGAAATAACTACACTGGGAGTAAACTTATGTTTGACTCAAATAGGAGGAAGACTCCCTAGGACAACAATGAAAAAATAACTTTAGGCACAAATAGGTCAAAACCAACTGATTTGCAGTTTAATGAAAAGTCTATCTTCTCTATAGCCAAACCAAGAAGAAATAAATTCTGAAAGCAAACCACTGTGGACAAAATGCAGGGTTCTTTTACATCTTGCAGAAGGATGTTAGCATAAAGGTAAAATGAAAATGTCTTGATTTTGACTTTACCCATTTGCACTTATCTGAAAGTATAAACAAAATACACAAAAATATACAGAGACAGCTATGAAATAATATAGTTTTGCATGTGGATAATGAAGGAATAAAAGTTACTAGGTACCATTTTGCTTCCTCATCTCCAGATTAGGAACATGGCAAAACAAGTAATTAGAAGTAGTGGTGGTTCTGACCTCAAATGGTTTCCCTTTTTTTTAAAAAAAGATTGTTTTCCTCTCTGAGAATGAAAACAGATTTGTTAATGTTAGAGAGAAATGTGATAGATTTTGTCTTGTTTCATTTTACACCTCAGAGTTGATTTAACTATAGCATAAAGGAAAAGCTGTCTCTGGCCAAGATAATATACAATCCATGCAGAATTACAGCACTGAGAATAAGTGGCCATCTGAAAATACCTTTTCAACTTATCTTACATATTGATTACTCAGTTAGCAGGGGAGGTAGATTCCATTTGTTATTTACTTACAAAAAATTCACCCTTAAATTAAACCTTTGACAGTCTGAAGCCTTTCCTTGAACAAAGTGCTGGCAGTGGGAATAACTCCTGTGTTTAATGTTGCAGACTACTCTGGAGTCCACACTTGTGTAAAACTTTATGTTCTTGTCAGGGGTTAAAGTACAGGCAAAATCTGGGAGAAGCCTTGAGACAGCCCAGCTCTCAGCTTGTACTTGGGCCCTGGGCTCATCTATTTTCTTCATGAAGGCCACACCCAAACTGGACCAAGGCTCAGCCCACCCTCGAGCAGGATTGCCCACATTCACCCTGGTGCAGGTCGTGCTGGCTGCATGAGCTGTGCGTGCTTGAGTTACCCAGCTGCAGGGATGGTGATCCTGGCACCACTGTGCACTTGCTGTGAGCCAATCTACACCTGGGCCAGCAGTGAATACAGAAAGGAGATGGGCAAAGGCCAGAAAAATATGTAACCCTCCCCTTAACTCTGCCCTTTGTCCCATGGTAGAGGTATACTGCAAAGTAAGGAGGATCACTTCTGAAGATGTATTTGTGCTTCATTCTCAAAACAGGGTGAGGGGTTTCTTCAGAAAGATGAAATTCCTCTGTCCAGGACAGATTTTCTGTTGTAGTGGTGTCTGGTAAGCAGGCAGAAATGGACACATCTCCTACCTCCTAATCAAAGGTTATCCTTTCTCCTTTTGGAAAGCTATTTACCTATTCACTGAAAATCCTTCTTCAAGACTGAAATATGCCAGAAAAATACCTACATACTCTCCCTCCTCCCATGCTTGAGCTCATTGCCCTACTTCAATCTCATTGTGTTGTCTGTTCCTTTTATCCAATTCATCAGAGGTGCATTCTGAGGGGTTTCCCAGCAATATATTCTCATTTCTTCTACCAGAGCCAGCAATAAGAATTGTCCCCTATGAACTCAGGAGGCCTGATTACCCTGTGTCTCAAAGATAGGGATGGAGAGAAAATTTACTGAAGTCAACAGAAATCCCAGGACAGAGGCAAGAATAGATTCATGGTTCTTGAGTATTTTTAAGTAGAACAGAAACTATTCATATTATGTGGAGCAAGAGAGCAATGTTAGCCAGCAGTATTAGAGAAGAAATATTGGTTAATAAAAATGGCTATAGCTACATGCAGGCAAATTAGATGCATTTCTGTTAATCTGAATTCTTAGTAGCTCAGCCATTGAAGTCTACTGCTAACATTTATCAATAATAACTACAATAACAATAATTATTAATCAGAGTAGTTCTGATTAATTATATACTCTGACTGTATTTTAAATGCTTTTTTTCTTTTTTCCTCATTCTTCTGACAAAAGTAAGTTATCTACCCCTTTCATTACTGCTGGCATTTCACATACACATACATATATATGTATGAAATAATAATAAAAATGAATTTTTTCTTTCATTTTAAACAGTTTTAAATTTTTCTAAACTTGCTACATAGCACGATTTTTTATTGTGGCTTTCAGTTAATGTATATTTCTGCACTTGGCTCTTAATTTCCTGCACTTTATCCACTGTACATACCCACTTGCTGCCAAAATCATCATTTTGCATTTTAGTCTGAATGGTTTCAAGCTGGTAAGGTTTCATTCCCCTGCTTTCTGGAAAGTAGCAGGGGAGAAAGCTTCTTTTCTTTTAATGCTGAGTGAATAACTACAGTACTTGAAGCCTATAGCGAACCAAGTGGGCAGAGTCATCATTATCACACTGAGTCCCAATTTTAACATCTCATGATTTGTCTGAAATTCAAGATATGCAGCAATCAGCCTTCTGTAGTTAAGCAGTTCCAGCAAGATTTCCATAGAGCAAAATGCAAAGGAATTACAACTCCTTGGGCTGTACATTTTCACAAAGAGTTCTTAGGGGCTTTTGTCCAATTCCTCAGGAAGTTGAAATCCAAAATAACCCAGTTGACACTGACAGCTCTGAGCTATTTCAAAGGGCTGCAATTTAACATGACAAATCTTAAGGTCCTTAAATTTGCTCAGACAAACCCTTCCCCAGCCCTCGGTGGGAGGCTGTAGTGGAGTGAGGAGTGTGAGCTGTGCTCTTTGTGTGACACCTCCGTGCTCTGCTGCCCTCAAGCCTTGGTCAGATGCTCAGGAATCCTGGATGCACAGGATTTCCTGCACTTTTCTGCCAAACAAGGCAGAATGGGCACCCCAGTGCTTGTCTGGAGTGGCAGCAGGGGTGGGTGTCCCGAACCACTGCTCCCCACCTGGGCACATCTCCCGTGGCCCTGTGGCTGCCAGCACTGCAGCACTGCAGAGTTTTGCTGAGGGCTCTTTGAGAGGCCCAGCTCCTGTTCCTCAGCTTAAATTCCAGCAAAGGAAAGCCCCAGACAATAATTTACCACTGGGGGAAATTCGTGTGCCCCTTGCTTGCCACACACTCTCCCTGCTCTCACATGGGCACAGTCTGCAAGCTGCTCCCAAACCTTACCTTGTGTCACCAGGCCCCAAAGTCCTAAAATGTCACCCAGCTTCTCTCCTTACTCCTCACAGCTGGGCAGAGTCCTTATGATGCTTTTCAGTGTCCACCCCTCCAGAAACACTAGTGAGTGCTTGCTTACTCTCTCTGTTCATCTTTACCATCTTCAGCGACTTGTCCCCGGTTTGGGACCCTAGTCTGACAGCTATGATGGAGGATGGAGAGGAGGAAAAGGAAACCAAGGTGTTGTGAAATGCTGGGAGAGGGAAGGACTGCAAGAGCATGCTGGTGCTGGCCACATGGCCAGAGCCACTCCCAGAGCCCAGGGCAGGAGTTCCACACAAGGAGTGCTGAGCAGAGCCCATGAAGCACAGCTGACTGCTGGGGCAGACCTCCCTCCCCTCCCATGGAAGCAGGAGACACCAAAGGACTTCATGAGAGACAGCTCACAGGAGTCTCCATGTGCCAGACTGGCTCATCCAGGCATGCTGCTGGCCCTTCAGAACAGAGAAAATTGAGGCTTATTTCACAAATGCCTCCCTCCTCTTTCTCTGCCTGGAAGTGACTACCAAATATGACTGCAGACAAATGATTTCTGCCTCTCAAAGCTTCAGTGCTGGGCTAGTTTGCAAGAAATTGTTTTGCCAACTTTAGCTGTTAATTTCTCAACTCTAGTAAGCCAATCCTAAAAATTTCACTGCACTCAAGCAGAAGACAAAAAAAAATTGTGTGGGTAAGTTAGAAAGCAAGTCCTTCAATCCTAAGCCTGACACAACTGCTTATGGTCACTTCCTCTTGAGGCAGTGTTCATTTGATGAAACAGCTCTCTGTCTAGATTGGCATCTTTTTTCATTCTCAGGGTGATTCCCTGATGCAGATTCAGGCTTCTTTGGGGTTACAATTTAGCTATCTCACTGAAAACCCAAAGCAAACCCCAAACCCCCAAACCCTGGCTGTGCACCACACATTACCCTCAGTGCACCCAGCTGTAAAGGAGTGTCCAGGCACCTGAGCTGGGCACTCTTGAGTGGCTGGACATGCTGCCAGTCCTGTCAGTCCCTTCTGCTACTGGCCTGCCCTGGCTCTGATGATAGAAGAGATTTTGATGAACTTAATCAAATGTTTCCTCTTGGTATGGAAAGTGTTAACTGTCAACTGACTCTTTTCTTGCCTGCTAGAGTGAGGGGTTTTTTTAATAAATATTTTCTTCTGAAGGCTTATAAGGCTCTTGACAGATTCCCTCTCCTGTTTTCCAAAATCAATTAGGACATTAGGAGAATTGGCTGCACTGATTTATAACTGTAAGTTTTTGAGGATGCAGAGCAGCATAGGCCTTTGGAATCAGGGAGCTTAAAGCTATTGGCTTCAGTAGCTTTTCACTATACAAAAATAAATGTGCATAATTTCATCATAAGAAAGTACGTACAGGTGTCAGGACCTTTTTTATGCTATTGGGACATTTATATTTATACAAAGGAAAGATTAAAGAAATACACCCTATCAACACCTTATTACACTGGATATAAATTAATTCAATAAAAAAAACTTATGTTGTTTTTTTAAAACAGAAAATAAAGAGAAAATGCATTTCTTTTCAGAATCCATAAAGAAGGCACGGGATACTTAAGAAAACAATCTGCTGAAGACTCATTAGGTCAAAGCAGCTCTTGGAATTTTGCCTCTGGCTGTCTAATGATCCATGAAAGTTGAATTCAATAGAAAATGATTTAACTGTAAAGTAGTTGAACTGAGCCGACTTTTGCTTGCCTGGATATTTTCTTAAGCCCTTTGATGTGTAAATAATATTTGTTTCTCTTGGAGTTAAAGGTTTTCCATAGAAATATTACTGAGATGCTTTGAGATATTTTGCAGCCATATTGACCTTTGTGCCTTTTTTCCACTGACAGTATCACGTACACCCAAAACTCAATAGCAGGAACTTACGGGATATGCACAATGAGGCTGCTGCTCTTGAGAGACTTTTGAAAGCTCGTACATTAGACTCTCACTTTCCAATCCATTAATTCTGCTGTTCTCTGCCTGTTGGGAGTTTTGTTGTGTCTTGTAAGAATAACAGATCACTGTTGAAGCTTTTAAGATCTGTTACCAGGAGAAGCTGCTGTGCAGACAATGTGTCTCCACTAGCCTGGCACTTTTGGCTGCCAAAATTTTCTTTTCTTTCTATTGGTTTTTGTTTTGTTTGGTTTTTGCTAATAAAACATTATTTTCAAGAGTGAACACTGGAGAGGTCTCTTTTTCTCTAGGACTTGAACTGCACAGAGTGATATTTTACACACGGGCCTGCCAGAGGATGGCATCAAATGTTGAAGCACTGCACCTGCCACTGGAGAACTCGGGCTGATTAAACTTGCATGACAGGGGTTGCCCTGCAGACTCCTCTAGGCAGATGTCTGGCAGCAGCTGACTTAGCATAACCTTGCACAAACTCCTCTATCCTCAGGAAAGCTCCTCCTGGAAAAGAACCTGTGTGCAATTCCCTGGGGCAGATTTACCTTAGGGCAAAGCACTATGTCTTGTGACTGCTTTGCCTTTCCTCCTGGCTGCAGTTGTGCCTACATTCAATGTGTAAAAAAGCTACTGCTGTGCGTTCCTAAATTTGCACACTATTTAGATATTTTGCCCAGAAAACAGCAGGATTCTGAGAGACTGTGCAATGCTGGGGTGACCATAGCATGGAAACCAGGCCAAAATTGCTGCAGATATGAATCTCTGGGCCTGCCTTGGTTCTAGGGAAGCATTCTGGCATACGGAGGGGAATTGGTTTCACAGGCTTGCACTGCCAGCCTGACTACATAATTGGTGAGTATAAAGAGTCATAAGTGTAGCTTATTCAGACATTGTTACAGGATTTATCATTCCAGAAAAGGTAATGTGTAGAAATTGGTGTGTCAGCTGGTGTAAAAAACCTATCTAATAGGGAACAAGTGCAAAATAGTTTGTTAGACTATTGCACACAAAGGCATTCTCAGTGCAGGCTAAGAAAACCCTCATGGCAGGTTATTGCAGAATACCTTGAGGACTGTAAATCCACATCTATCTGCACACTAACTTCCCCATCCATCCACATGAGCTCATTGCACATGACACTGATTTTAGAGTAGAACTCCCCACTGGCTTTTATAAACATAAAAATCAGTCCCTTGATTTCCCTGCTTTGAAGACCATTCTCCAGATACAGCATATATCTGTCCTTTATTCTTATTTATGTTTTAGCTTAGTGTGGTATAAACTACCTTCCATCCAGGGATTGCTAAGCACTTTGCCATATTCAGTTAACAAAGTCTCAAAACACAGGTAAATAGTCACATACCAAAAAACGTGCTGGGTTTGTGATTATTCAAAACAGGCTTATGGTGAGCCAATGTGACTATGTTTTTCACTTCCCTCCAAATTCTGACTTTCAGAAAATCATTAATTATTCAGATAAAATATTCAAATATACAATATTTTTTAAGAGAAAGGGGGCCAAGAGAAGTGAAGAACAAGCTAAAAGCATGCAATTGAAGAGTTACAGAGAACCTCCTGACATGCAATAATTTGTTCTCATGTCTGACCCCAAATGAGTGCAAATCATTGTTTGTATCTTATAAGCCAGGGAGATCACTCAAGTATGTGCACAGTAAATGCATTTCCAGATATTTCATACCACTGTCATTTATCAGTTAAAAGAAAAAAACCAAGCACTGCTGCTCCTCTTGAATTGCATTTGAGTAGAAGTAATATAGGCTGTGGATTTTCTATTAATTTAAGGAGAATTGGTGTATTGAAATATAATATATAGAAATTTGAGAACAGGGATGTGACCAGGCAGGGCTTCTCCTGATTTATACCCATCTAAACTTGTACTGGCTGAAGACTTGGATGAGGTAAACTGCTGAGATGAACACTGACCTTGGTCTTGTCTTGCAACTGCTGCCCTTACCTGGGGAGGGACAGGGTAAGATTTCAAAAACTCTCAATTTCACCTGTGTAAATTGGGAATTTTTTCTATTCCCATCTTAAGGGTCTCTCAATATCAGGTTGGTTGTGCTGTATTGGTTTAAGAGCCAGCTACTCTGTCCATTAGGGCTGTGCAGACGACTTGGTTGCTTTGTCAAGCAGATTTCTTCTGTTTCTGTTCTGTGAAATAGTGCTGGGTGCTGGTTTGGGAAAGTGAAATCTTTGTACATACCTATGTCTTCATACAGGACTAGAAGTGTAGTCATGCCTTGATTTCCCATCCTGATTTGGGAACTGAGAAATTCTTCAAAGTCCTGCAATTTAGCTGTGCTCTTCCATTTCTGCTCTCCTACCTTCATCCTGCAGTGAATTTCACACACTACCCTACATCTTTCAAATACTAATAGGTTTCATCCACTCTTAACAGTTTCTATCTGAGCAAAAGGGAAAAATATTACAAAAAATATGATTCTTGGTTATCAGTGGATTAATAATGCAGTTATATTAAGGTATTAAATATTCTCCTCCCTCAATAAATATCTTCTGCATTCCACACTGTTTTAGATTATTTTCTCTGTTTTAGATGAAAAAAATGGTCAGATTATAAAACTTGTGGTGTGCATTATACTCCCAGTATTTTATTTACTGTCTGGAGCTGCTCTCTGCCCTCCATATCTTTGCTTCCATGAGGAAGAAACTTATTTTTGGCCTTTTCCTGGTTTTTCACAATATCTTAACAGTGTTGATATCTTTCCGCCTTTTTTTTACATGGCTCTCCAGTGACCAGGATAGGGGAAGAAAAGAAATTCAGGCAGAAAAACCCCATAGTTATTGAGCTTCCACCCTGTGATAGACTGAAGCTGCCTCAGAGATCATCAGAGCCTATTATTCATGCACATTTCTCATGGGATTCATTTAGGCCTGTAGGAGAGAAACTCATTAGGGAGGTCTTTATTGAAGGTTTAGTCTTGACTCTAGAATTGATCCTTACTAATCTTTCACGCTGTAGAGATCCCTTGTCTGAATTCACCTGCTTTAATTAAGAGTCTATAGGCTGGTGCTTAAATGCTGATTTCAACTTGGCTGGTAACCTATACTAATATAAAAAGCCTAAAGCAGCTGACAGATTTTTGGGTGGCTTTCAACAGTTTCCCTGAAGATATCCAGCTGTTTGACCAGAAGACTTATAGGACTGTTAGAAACTGAATATCCATGAGATTTTCTCCATGATCTCTCAACACATACACAAACAAGTTGAGTAAATTTCAGTACCTTTATGGTTTGGCTGATCAGATCTCATTTGACGGAATCTGAAATGTAACATCTTTGAATTGGTTCTGCAAGAGAGACATAACCATAACCAGTGATCCTTTCTCTTCACCTAGGAGAATTTCCCTGTGGAAACAGCTCATGTCTGAGGAAAACAAGANAGAGACATAACCATAACCAGTGATCCTTTCTCTTCACCTAGGAGAATTTCCCTGTGGAAACAGCTCATGTCTGAGGAAAACAAGAGCAATCCTTTACAGAGATGTGTTGACACTGCATCTTTATGCAGTCTCTTCATCCCAAATACATTGTCAGAACTCACAGTTTATATGTAGAGTGTCCAGAGGCTCCAGCTTTGGTCCAAGTCATGGAATTGGCTGCCAGATATAAAACTATTAATGACATGATCATGAGCACTCAGGATTGCCAGTATTATGATGGTAGCTGTACTTAAGCTGGTGGAAAGAACTATGATGACATTACAACCAACTTCAACAGTATAGTCAGTCAGTAACAACAGCTGTGAAAACATTTCTTGGTAACACCATCTGATTCTTCTGGTACTGGGGTGAGCTGATTCAAAAGAAGCTTGCTTCTTGTCACTGAAGGTGAAAAATCACTGTTTCAACTTTCCATAGAAGATAGGATTTTTTAATTGCTTCATCTTTATAGTTCTTATTGATGCTAAGGGGAAATAACAGGTCAAGGATGTTTAGGAGAAGATTTTACTTTCTTATGTTTGTGTTAGCTAATGGATGCCAAAGTTCTGTTGAAAGAACACAAATTTCTTTAGAACAGGAATCAGAAAGGGACTTCTGTTTTTAATTTGTAATCACTACTAGAGGACTCAAGTAAATGGAGGAGTCATATATGAGACTTCAGCCAAGCATAAGCTGCTGAATGTCTTCTCAGAGTTTCAAGAGCAAAAAAAACCCCATTATTTTGTAGCACATTTCATCCAAGAATTTCAAAACTCAGAAGTTCAATATTGGTACCTGTATTTTACTAATATTAAAAGAAANAAACTCAGAAGTTCAATATTGGTACCTGTGTTTTACTAATATTAAAAGAAAGATGCAGAAAGATCGTAAGGAGTAGAGCCAGAAGTCATCTTATGACCCCAGAATAAATCATCTTGATTTAATTACGGTGGGCTGCTCAAAGCAATTGACCAGCTTGGAATCTAAATTTTGTGTTCTTGCTGCAATGCCATCAATCCAAGGTAAAAGAAGGGGAAAGGAAAATGGCTACAATTCTGCTGCATCCTTTTGAGCTTTCTGGGAATGCTGTGCCTGTAGGATCAATCAGAAGTCAGTTGTGCTCATGCTGTAGTGAGACACTTTGGTGCCTAAAGTTGTGGGTCCTCATTGTCCGCATGTGATTTTGCAAATGTTTTTTTAACAGACCCAGAGATCCTTTTTCAAAGAAGGGAATATGGGAAGTGGAAATAAGATTTAAGAGCTTCTCCAGATGTCCATTTGGACATCTCTTCCTTACATGTCTCATACTTACACTTGACAAAAGCAGAAAGTGTAAAAGTAGAACTGAAAGACCAAATCAGCATAAAGATACGTAACATTTTTTGAATCTCAAAACTTGTTCTCATGGGTGATCAGTAGAAGCTGCTACAAGCTCTCCCAATATCCATCATTGTCTCATTTAAAATACTCTGAGATAATGTTCTATCTCCTTAATTTACTCTTTAAATATGCTGAGCAAGTAGCTCTAGATTGCTCTTCACCCTTGAAATGATAGAATAAAAAAAAGGTATGAAAGTGTGTTACTTGTTTTTGGGGGCTGAACACCTACAGCTGTCAGGATCAACACTGATTAGCATTCTCATGGTACCAAGAAACTTCCAATCTGGAGCTATCATATCTGCAGTCTTCCTTTTAGCCTCATTTTAGTCTCACATATCTCATTCAACAGATGGTTTCTTGGCAGGAAACATTACATTCCTTAAAGAAACATTAATACAGCACTTATGGGAGTGGCATAATTGTTCAATTATTTAATTCTCTGTACAGAGCCATAAAATGCTGTTATGTGGTGGTAAAGTGAAGCTTTTTCCAAAACAGAAGTCAGCTATACTATTCAGGCAGAGCTACAAGCATTTTTGACTCCTGTGCAGTTGGTATGAAAAATCAGATTGGTAGTTCTAATGGAGAGAAATCTGTCTCTTGGTTCCACAAAAATGCCTGGGAGTCAAGTTGTCTGCCAGTGGGATTGTTTGTGGTAAGGAGCTCTGATGCCCTGCACAATTATTTTCAAGTACAAATAATAAAAGTAAAATTCTTTGCTCCATATGTAGTTCCCCTATCTCATTTAAAGGTCATTATGTGAAACACATGGAAGGACAGCTGAAGGAAGTTGTCAGCTTTTGGCATAGTTTTGGAAGCAGTTGTGAACTTTCTGGCACGTCAGGGAGATGATGCCATGCAGATTATGTGTCTGAGTCTCTTTGGATGATCAGTCTCTCAATTCCTCAAACATTAGATGCTTCCACAGTCCTAAGGTGAGTGGCCTTGTTTAAAAGCAAGAACTCACAGAGATGTGTGATAGAAGGATTGTTTGGCACCACAGAAGTAATAAATCTCAAAAGTCCCCATTCCAGTTGTCTCTGGTAGTACCAGGCCTTCATAAAGAAGTACCAGGGTGAGGGGATACCTGGAAGGGTCACAGTATACATTTCTGCCCTCAATATAACTCTCCCTGAGAACTTTGAGGCCTGAGCAAAGCAATCATTTACGAAATATTCCTTTGCCCTTCTGTGCTCTAAGACTGCATACCTGCAGAACCTGGGTGTGATTTCCTGAGCCTCTTTTTCATTGTGTTGGTACTTTTGATGTATGGCCTGGCTATTTCTGTTTGCATTTACATTCATAAATTACCAATACAATTTATACATGTACAGACGTGATTTATGCAGCAGAATCATGTTTGTGCTATCATTCCCTAAAAGTTAACAGGAAGTGTTTGGCTGCTTTATGAGGTCCCACATAAATGCTGAAACAAAGGCTGGCAATGCGTGAGCACTGACATTACTTAAATATATATGTATGGCCATTGTTAAATTAACAACCTCTTTATTTATAATACTATTATAAGACTGATATGTTTATATCCATACTGTCAATGATAACCTTCCTGCCTTTATTTCAGGCTTAGCTGGTAATGTTTGTATTAGGCTTTTATGTCAATGTGTTTTCAATGGCATTAATGTCCCACACAAAGCAACATTAAGCCTGCAATATCATTCATAACATTTTGATATGGATTTTATATCTGTCCCTTTACTGTTAACACAAGTATAATTTACACCTATTTTTCACTGGAAGGATTTTTGATGTTTCAGAACT
>VZTT01038921.1:904-16725 GCA_013400855.1 Buphagus erythrorhynchus | reverse complement strand
TTCTAACTCACTATTCATATTTACAAGCCTTCTCCAAGGTTTCAGGTCCAGAGCAGTGTTTTTCAGGGGGGCTGTGCCTGGAAGCACAGAAAGCTCAAAAACTCCAGATTCCTGAGATCCAACAATCCACAGGCCATTTAAGCTTTCACCACAGTAGTTCTGACACTGATTATGCCAACACAACCTACGCTTGGGGTTTTCTGATTTTTTATTGAGTAGATGCTTGGCTTTGCAAAAATAAAGCAAGCAACAGATAGATAAGCTTTGGGATGAGGGGCATTGTTCTCCCCTTGTCTTAGCCAAAAAAACTCCAAACCAAATCATGTCTCTCCAGAAATCCAGGATAAAATCTGCTTAGGCAAAATTATGCTGATAAAGCAGAGTGCTTGAAAGAAACATGTATTTATTATCTTTAGAACAGATGGAGATCAGCAGGAAAGTTTTAATGGACTACAAAACCTGTAAAGCTTTTTTGAATTCATGATTATACTGTCTTGTAAAACTCATAATTGCCTCAAAGAGTAATGAGTGGGCCTAAAACACATTCACATTGGTAGAAATGTGCACTGAATTTAATAGACCCTGAGTCAGAATTTACTTGGGTATGTTGAATTTTAATGTTAAACGATGCTTCTCATAAAACACTTCAAAAGCAGAAAGCTGAAGTCTGAAGAGAAAAAGCCATAGAAAAAAAGCAGGTCTCTGCTAGCTATTAATTTGTGAGACAGCATTTAGAGAATACTTCCTTGTAGACTCACGATGAAAACAAAGTGAAAAAAATGGACTCAAAGTTGCAGGGCTGCATTGTAATATGCACTATGATTCATACGTATTGTTATGAAGGTGCTGGAATAAAATAAAGGAACTGAATATTCTCACTGGAATTCCCTTATAGATTAAGAGGAAAATGGTTGTCTTAGCAAAGGATGGTATCAGAAAAGAAATGCAAAAAAACATCATATCTTTTCAACTGAGCCATTGTTTCATCTTGCAGATAGGTACAGAAAAAGTGAAGTCATACATTAGAAATGTTTTTTTATTCTCCTTTTGTTCTAAAGGAGATATCGACAAGTATAAAATCCAGAATAGTTATCAATTCTTTTTGTTCCATCTCTAGGTGGTTATGAGAAAGCAATTCTCTTATGAAGGATTTTTTCTTTGTTCTATGTTACTACCTGGCTTGGGACTTCTGGCACCATTTGCAGATTTTCATGAAAAAGATTGTAAGACTAATTAGCAATCTTCTCCTCTTGTCTGAACAAAGGCAGCAACTGGTGATAGCTGTGCTCAGAGAAGCTGAGGAAGGATGTAAACTTAAAGCTCCTGAATGGTGCAGTGTGAGATGTCTGGCCACCTGCACACCAGTAAGCAGTAAGTGAATTTTCCTTGTGGGAAACTGGACCATTAGCTTTTGGGAGATGCTTTGCTCATTCTTTTAGTTCGTGTTGGCCTCTGCCAGTGCTCTTGAGTGCTTTTCCTGTGGCTGTCTGAAGCTGGTGTTCCTGGCCAACAGGTTGGTGTTCCCAACCTGTTCTAGGTTGGGAAAGTGCCAGCCTACACTGGCCCTCTCCCTGTTCCCTGTTGGTCATTAATCATGGAATCATCAAAACATTCTGATATGTCTAGATGACTGTGTATCTAAAAAAAAAAAAGGGAAGCTGCCCATGGAGAGGATAACTTAGCATAACTTAGCCTTAGCATAATCATTCCTACCTGAACACACCAGGTATATTTTTTGACTTTTTATTTTTTATAAAGATGAAAATATCCTAAACTCTTTAAGAGCACTTCCATGAACGTGATGATATTAATAGGTGACCACTTCCCAGGGAAACCTGTTCCAGTGCCCAGCCACCCTCTGGGTGAAGACCCTCTTCCTAATATCCAACCTAAAACTCCTTTGACACAGTTTCATGCCTTTGTTTTAATTAATATAAATGTAAATTATGTATTTATGCAGATCAGCTTGTTGAGAGACTTTGGTTTAACAATTCACTTCCCTGATATCTCACAGAATCATAGAATCATTCAGGTTGGAAAAGACCTTTAAGATTATTGAGTCCAACCATGAACAAAGCACCTCTGTGTTCACGAAACCATATCCCCAAGTGCCACATCTACATCCAGGAGTGTCACCACTTTTAAAGCTTACAAAGCTAATATTTATTTTGCTAGTTCTGTGTGTCTTGCATTGCAGTGAAACACAAAACTACTCTTTATAAAATGTAAAAATAATGAATAATCTCCTTTAGAATATGTGTAAAACAATTTTCAAATTTCTTAGAGAAGCAGATAACTGCAATTCCATAGGACATTTTGTAAATGGATAAAAAACCAGGTCCTTGAAGACCAGCTAGTATGCAGAAAGAATAGGACAGAGCTGCTCAAAGATGATCAGTAGGAGGAGGAATTATGTAAGGTTCCTAAAGTAAAAATAAATGTCTCTTCTAGAAAAACTTCATTTAGCTATAATATATGAAGATAGCTGGCAATTTCCATTATAAGGAAAAGGTATTTAGCTATGTGGGACCTGGAAACATTTGAGTGGTTCCTCTCATCAAGAATTCTTGAATTTGCATTGGGTATTCCACCAAAAAGCCTTGCAACAGGTGTAGAATGAGTTAACACTACAGTTACTTGAGGTAAATAAAAAGTTCTGCTTTTTTAAAAAGGAAATTCTACAGCTTCTGAATGTCCCTGGCCTCCAGAAATGTTTCCTTCCTGATGTTTTTGTCATTACCACCAAGGATAACAACTGTTCTAGAAGTCTTACAGCTTAGACTGCCTCTGTCTTAGATTCAACTTTAGCTCCTCTAGGAGTTTAGTTCAAGCTAGGAACGCAGTATTCATCTGATATTCATTATATAACATGGAAAACTATTAATGTGGACTTTTATCTGTATATGTTGGTTCTATGTGTGCCATTCAAGTAGCAGTATCAGGATTTTTTTCTCCCTGGAAGAGTGAAGATCTACTGAACAGGATGTAGAGAGGATAGAGCTTTGCAGAGCCCACTGGGGACCCTGTGGGGCATGTGTATGTCACAAGATGCATGTGAAGAGCAGTGACCCAGAATCATGTTTCTTCCTTCTTCCCTCTGGGGAAAAAATGAAAACAAACACCTTGACATGCCTGTTAGGTCAATTTTATTTTCTGTAGGGATTCAGCCTGCAGCATGTGAGCTAAAGCGTAAGCTAAAGCATTTGAAAAAACACAGTTCAATGAACTTTGAAGAGTCTCTTGAAATCAAAATTTACTAAGTGGATTAGATATAAGAGGAGTGACATAAAATGCAGCCCATTGAAGAGAAAAGGATCCTCTCTTTTCCACAAGTTTCATCATGATATCTTCAAGAATATATTAATATGAGCCAGCAGGAGTGCTGCTAGGATCCCAAGATGCAGCTGTCAAGTAACATCTGCCAAAAAGGGACTTGCTTCATTACTTTCAAACCTTTCCATTGCTTATTAGGTCTCACCAGATGGGGATTCAGTATTTTGAAGTCAGTCACCCTGTATGAAGTAGTTTGTTCATGACATTGATGAACAATTATCTACCTGTACGGTTGAGGCTTCTAGGCTGTTTATTTCAACTGAGTGTCAGTTCAGGGCACAGCTTTAGCATCTGATCATAAAAAAACTGAAATACAGAGGGTCAGGCTGACTGAATGGGTGCATGAATGAGATTGGAACTTTTCTATAATAATTCTGTCACTAATTTGCCTGTAACAGAATCCATTGTAATAATCCCTTGTAAGATTTTGCTACATGATTTTATTTATTTTACTCTTCAAGTACAGAAAAATAATAATTATAAGTTAAAAAATGTTGCTCCAACCCATCCAGTAGAAGATTAACTGCTGTGCATAATAACTGTTGTATTTCTGTTGGTTGATAAATGTTTAATGGTTTGTTAGGAAACTAATTGTCAGTTTAAATCAGGAGAGTGACAATAATAACTCACTTAAATATTCGCATTGTGACCTGCAAAGGCAGCTATAAACATAACTCATTCTAATTCCTGTGTATTGTTGATGGATACAGATATATGGCAATCCTCTTGAAAAAAAAAATTCCAAACTCTATTGTAATGTTTCATTTTTATTTTTTGTTCTTCACAACTCTTGTTATAAATAGAATAAACCAAAAAAATTGTTGCATACTGCATGTGAATAACTCACTGGTGGGGTTATATATAGATGATTCTATGCAGTATCAGAATTTAAAAGTGATTAACAATCTTGAATGTTAATTTAAGCCATCTTTATTTTCCCACTTCTTACAATTAAATCAAATCACATAGGGAAAAACAAGGGTCTATGCATGTGCATACATATACCTGTACGTGTACACACGCACAAAAAATTCACAGTGGAAATATATTTAAAAACAAAATCAAGCCAAGTTAAAATAACTTATTCTGCCATCAAAAATATTCATATTTAAAGACAAGATGTTGTCTCACTCTCTGCTGAATTCTCAGTGAACTATATTTTCTTTGACTTAACAGGAAAATGCCTCTAAGGAGACTTTAGAAGATAACCCTGAAGTATCTGAGTCACCATGGACAGCAGGAGGCAAGCAAGATTTTCACTGAAAATGTAGGCATAACATAATTGTAAACACCATTTTGGAAAATGTACTGATGTCCTTAATTAGCTGTCACTAATTTTTAAGATCCTTAAGATTAAGTGTCCTTAATTAGCTGCAGCAGGACACTGAAATTTTTAAGATCCTTACCTGCCCACAGTGAAGAAACTGGAGGAGAAACTTGTGCCAAAAACTTCCTTATCCCTTCCTGCCATGACTGGCCAGTGGTTTCTTTCAGTAGCAGAGGGATTTGCACACTCATTTATGCTTCTTTTCAGGAACTTTTCACTTTACTGCATAGCAAAAAGTGGGGTAAGGCTTCCCATCTCTTACAGCATGATGAGAATTGAGGCCAAAATGAAAAATTAAGCTGTCAACTTCCTCCCTTGTTTTTCAAGTAGCTTGAAGAACCTACAACAAAGATCTTGCTTTGCAGTTCTACTCAGCACATGTTCAGCAGAAACTTTTTTTTCCATTTCTTTTTCCTCCTTCTTATTTGCTTACCTAACCAACGCTGATGCCACTGCTATTGAAGAACAGATTTTGTGGTCTGAGGGGGAAAAAGCAAAATTTCTATTTAAGACTCTGGAATTAAATAGTTCATTACAAATCTTGGTAATATTAATAAATGTTATTTTCCTTAAGGAACTCTGAGGCCAATCAAGGTTTTCAATTTAAATCATCCAGGAACCATTGAGGGAACATATTTTTCCAGCATAATTTCACTCTTACAGACAAGGTATTTCTGTATGGTCAGCTAGTATATCAGTTCAAACATACAGGAACCTTAAAACTAGTATTAGAGCAAAGTCTAAATAACTTGACCCTGAACATTTCTCTGAAACATGATGGAAACTCTCCAGCTTAGGTTTTAAGTTGGCAAGAATTTCTCATACATTTCCTGAAGTTCCAAGGTCAATGTAATTCGTAGTGTATAAAGTAAAAGGATTGTTTGTCATATTACAGAACCACAGAATCACGGAACTACAGAATCTGCAAAGTTGGAAGGGACACACAGGGATCACTGACATACCTTGGCTGAGATTGATTTACCTCTTTTGCAAATAAGGTAAAAAGCATTACCAGCAGAAAAAAATCAGTGTAAACCAGCAGCACAGAAAAAACACACTGAAGTGGAATGGAAAGAATATAGTGCAGGTTGACAGATGGCAAGGCTTGCCTTACCTTGCAGCAGAGAAGAGACTTGTGTTTGACAACTCCTAGAGGAACTAGGAGCAAGAACAGTGTGTAATTGCCCCTTACATGTGGACTAAATGATGTTTCTTTATGCACTGTGTTAACAAAGTGCAGGAAATGCACCTTTCAATCTTTGTGCATTACTCTCAACTCCTTAGTGGTTTATTCTTGGCATGTATAGCCTTGTAATATTTCCAAAGTTGTGGAGTGACAACTCTTCTGCCTTAATGGTGAAATCTAGTAAACTGAGGTCCTGCAGATTACTCATACTGCCTCAGGAGGATAGAAGAACTTAATTTCATCACTAGTAGTAACACTTTATAGCTATGCCATTTTAAGGATAGCAGTACAAGCCATAATCTGACTTCCACAAGCATCAAAAAGCAGGATGAGTTATTCCAGGCAAGAAGACTGTAGTAGTGTATTGGCAACATCTGTCATTTTTGTTTCTTCTGCACCAGTATACTTTATTGTTCCATATATTGAAGGAAGGGAGGTTGGTGCACCTGACTGCAAGGCCAAGGTCAAATATAAGAGCTAAATTCAATGTTTCTACAGGTCAGGGAAAGGCTGTGAATTTCAGTGGATTCTGGTGGTTTCTGCTGCAGAGCTAACAAACATGCATATTAGCATCTATTTAAAAAAAACAAAAAACTTTATGCCTGAAATGGCAGTATAATTTTTTTGAGTATATATGCTCTCTCTACTCAGAAATAATTTTATAAATATTTGTTTTTATGCACATTTAAAAACTGACCATCTTGAATAGCAGAGACATCTTGTACATACTTTCATAAAAGTGGAACATCAATATTTATAGACTTAATTTATTTTTGTTGACAAACCTTATCTGAAACACAATACTAATTTTCTAGCTCTTAAGGACTGTTTTACTCAAGTTGGATTGCAGGTTGCTGAGTACTTTTAGCTTAAAACATGGTCTTTTCTGGCAAAGGTGAAATAAAAAGCTGTTCTTAGTTCCCATCTGCGTGCCAAAAGTCATTTATAGCAGCAGTTTAATTTTTTTTAAACATTTATTTAAACATTTTTACTTGATTTTTATAATGAAATAAAGTATGCCTCAATTAAAATGCAGGCTGTGAGCTCTGGCAGTTTTACTAGCAATTTGTGACACTTGCCTTTTTTTCTCCCATAGCTAGACTGTTTCATTTATAATTTACTGTGACAAAACACTGGCCCTACTTATTGTCTATAAATACAGGCCCATTAGAAACATGTCTGAGGTGTAGCTTTTTAATGGCTGCATAATGTTCTCAGACCTGCAGTTAATGGAATAGTAAACAACTTTTTGGTTAAAAAGGCAGGGAAGCAGAAGTGTTTCTCCATAAAATTAGTTTATTATAGATGTATGGATATTTCATGACAAGAACAATGACTTGTATCTACTTACAGACAAATATGAATTCTTCTCATCTCAGTCATATGAATACTCTTGAAGGTGTTAGGCTCATGATGATTCGCCTGTGTACACTTGCTGCATAAAGAAAGGGTTGTCACTGCAGTGAACCTCTTTATGAAACTGTAAGTAGTGTCTGAATATGTGAATTAGACAGATTTTGATAAATACAGATGTATTTGATAAATACAGGTGGTTTCCTTCCCATACACAGAGCATGGGAAAAAAACACATACAGCAAATGAGTGAGTAGGAGGTAGATATGCAGCACTGGAGAAAAATCCATAGTTTATGAAAAAAATCCAATATCATTTACTGGCTTTTTGCCTTGTCTTAATTACAGACCTGCAAAGCTAAGAAGAAGTGTAAAATGAGCACAGTGAAAAGTCAGGTGTGCTAAAGAGATCACTCCAACTGAGTTAACACTTGAAAGGAAGAAAGCATGGGCTTACTTGCTTTAAAAATAAATTATAATCAATACAAAAGAAAACTAAATCAGAACATCTTTCAAGCATAAATCTCTCATTATCTCTCAAGCATAAATCCCATCAGAAGAATTTTCACCTACTCCCTATGTTTCCATATCCTTTGAAAATCACTTTATCTAGTCTAGACCATAGAATGTGAAGGGTTGGATGGGATCTTAAAGAGCATTTACTCCCAACCTCACCTGAAAGAAGCAGAGACACATTCCCCTAGATCAGGTTGCTTAAGGCCTTATCCAGCCTTGCTTTGAACATTGCCAGGGTTGAGGCATCCACAACATCCCTGGGCAACTGATTCCAGTTTCTCCTCACCTTCACAGTAAAGAATTTTTTCCTAATATCTAACCTAAACCTCCTTCTTTCAGTTTATACCCATTACTCCTTGTCCTATTGCTACAGTTCCTGAAGAAGAGTCCCTCTCTGGCTTCTCTGTAGGACCTTTTCAGACACTGGAAAGTTGCTGTGAGGTCTCCACACAACTTTTTCTTCTCCAGGTTGAACGGCCCCAATTTTCTTAACCTTTGTAAGAGAGGTGCTCAGGTCCTCTCATCAATGTTTTGGCCTTCGCCTGGATTTGCTCCAACAGCTCCACGTCCTTCTTCTTCTGGGCACACCAGAACAGAATGCAACACTCCAGGTGGGCTCTCACAAGAGTGGACTAGGAGGGAAGAATCACCTCCTTCAACCTGCTTGGCCACCTCCTTTGGCTGTAGCCCAGGATTCCCTTGGCTTTCGGGGCTGTGAGCTCATACTGCTGGCTCATGCCAAGTTTTCCACCAACCACCACGCCCGAGTCCTTCTTTGCAGGGCTGCTCTTCTCTGCCCAGCCTGTAGCTGTGCCTGGGACTGCCACAGCCCAGCCGTAGGACCCTGCACTTTGCTTTGTTGAACTGTGTGAGGTTTGCCAAGGTCCCTATGAGTGGCACCCTTCCCTCCAGTTTGTGACCTGTTCTAACTCTCTGGCTTTGTGATAAAAGCAGCAGTTGTTTGGGGTTTATTTTGAACTTAAACTTGACTATTCCTAAAAAAGTGTACATTTCTACACTTCAGATGCAGGTCCAAAATTTATGCAACTTCTTGGAAAAGTCATAGAGTCACGTGATCCATCTCCCTACACAGCCATTTCACTAAAATTGGAATTTCTTCTGTTCTCACATCCACTTCATGCTAATGGCACTTAGTTTCATGCTTGCCTTATCGAGCTTTGTACCATTTCAGAAGTTTTCCACACTTAAATATATCAGCCCTGTATTAGAAATGAGCAGCAATTCACAAAGGAGATGATTACTAGCTTCTGAGCAGGTGAAACTACACAGCTACTGCATCAGCTTTTAGAAGGGCTGTTATTTACAAGTCTTTGCCTTTTGGGCCATCTGTGAGGTTTTGAAAAGAGTCCTCCTTTAGTTATTCAGTGGGATTTAAAGAGCTTGTGATACATAAATATGTCTAATGTTGCAGTGAAATAGTTTAGTGGACTGGATAAAGCAGAAACCAAGAAAGATAGGGATCAAATTATCCAGTAAAGGAAGTTATATATTGGCTGCCAAGTTTTAGCAATCTCACCATCTCCCTGTAAGTCTTCAAGCAGCACTTGAAAATATATCTATGTTAGGAAGCCTCAGAAGACAGTTGTTATCAGTGCAATTAAACTCCTTAGCTGACAGCATCACTTTCAATGCTAAAAGTCTTTAGTACAGCTAATAAAAGTGAGCTGCAAGGGTTGTTTCTGAACTGAACTCATCTGTTCTCTGGTTCACTATCTGGTTGTTGAAGAAGACAACTTTTTTCTCTGTGACAATACAATTTCAAGGTGGAAATAAATCTATGTGATAAATTGTACTTTTTATATAGAAAAGTTTCATAAGCATGTTTTTATCATGGCTCTGAAACCAAATGTACAAAAGTATATTTGTTAATGTGCAAAAGTATAAGTTAGACTGGACCTGGGGATAATGAATCCTGTTAGATGTCTGTATAATAGACTACCACAGAACCAATATTCTCGTTCAGAAAAGATTATACTTTTATAAGTGTTCTGACTTCTGAAACAATGTAAGACTTTTTTTTTTTGGAAAAAGGGAATGTTTAAAAAAACCCAAACCCTTAATAAATTCTGTCTTTTTTATTTGTTGTGTGTTAGGAGCATACCTGTTTTTGAAATATCAGTGAAAAATTGAGATAATCAAGTATAGTTTAACAGCACTGAATTTTCAAAGGAATTTGGAACTTTTCATGCTCTGTTGGGAATATGCAAAAAGTACTTTGAGACTTAGAGGAATAAGGAGATTGGAAGGAGAGTGAAATAGAATTGCACAGAACTCCATGGACACAAATTACATCTACTGCAATTGAAAAAGGACAAATAACTGAACTATGAAATTGGCAGATTCATCAAGTAATATTCTTTTCAAGCTTTAGCAGATTTGTTTTAGTCTCATGAAATGTAAAATTTACTTCTGTTGGCAATAAAATCCCCTGGTGCTTGCAAATACAAATAAGTGCAAAGAATGTACTCTAAGGTGAATTTAATTTATGGTGTGTTTATATTATTGTTACTGTAATGTCAACATAGTGGAAAAACAGAATGTTCTTGGCAGTATAAAAGGTTTAATGGGGCAAAATCAAGAAGACAGGGCTAGTTTTGTGTTTTATTGTTTGGGTTTTTTTTCTTTTAGCTCCTCTTCTTTCATCAGTTGTGAGCTATGTTTGACTACAGTAAGATTTTTACGTCAGACCAGGTACCTGGCAGGTATGAACAGAAACATTATTTTTTGATTGTGATAGAGGTACTGTTACTAAAAGCCATCTGAGTAATTATCTACAGAAAAGAAAAGCTCTATGAAACAGATTTATCCCTCAAAAATTATGCTATGCAGCATTAAAATACCATTTAAAATGTATTAATAACATAGATTTCTATAAAATACTGTTGCATTGCACTGACTGAAATATTTACAAACACATTGTTTGAATTTCTATACTAATATTTCTGAAAATATGTCAGTTAGCAAAGATATGATATACAGTTTTCTTGTATACCATGTATGTAAATTGCAATTACATTGCATTACATTCTAGTTTAGTACATCTGTTGCTTCATTTTCTAGCTTTTGAATCACAATGATTACAGTATTTCAGAAAACATCATATTCTGATGAAGTTAACTGAACTAAAAGTTACCTCTTTTAGTGGTACCACAACTTTATTTTGCCCCCTTTAATGATTTTATGTTAATAATTTGATACTTTGTTGCAGTCAGTTTGAAAACCATGCAAACAATTTAAATTATTCTGCCCATTCCACATGCATAATTCCTGCTGATGCCAAGGACAGTACAGCATTCAGAATATTTGGTTTAATCTCTAGTGGCTCTTCTGGTTTTCATTTTAAAATAAGACATTCTTCAACTGATCCTACTGTATTTTAAAAGACCATATAGTGACTTCTGATCTCTGCTGGATGACAAAGCAAACCTTGGAACAGTCTCTTCTGACAGAAACATTAATCAATACAAGTTGTCTGAACTGATTCACCAAGACTGGCAGCTTTTTAAAGCACAAACTTTTCTACAGTTTCAGCTGCAGTAACTTTCATTTATCATGTGTTTATTGCTTATTGAGATGTTTCAGGAGGAAATAATCTCTGAGGATTAGAATGAAGATGGTGTAAATAAAATGGTTATAAAACATATAAAAATTCTTAACACAGTGGCTATAAATAACTTGTCATAATACTGCATGGTATTCTCTATTACATTTTACCTCAGTCTTGCTTTAATACATAGAGATTTGTTAACCTCATCTTGAATTAAATTCCTTTCTGTTCCCCATTTTTACTTTGTTGGGGAAGTATTTAAATAACATCTAAACTTGTAGTTATTTCAAAAATTGTTAATTGCCAATCAAAAGACTCTATTAGTTTCCTAAGTATTTCCTAAGAGAGGAGCTGCCTGGCTGCAAAGACATTACTGGGGCTATGTAAGGAAGAGACTTTATTGTTTCCTGAAAGCCCAGCCTTTGCTCTCAGTCTGTCAGGCAAGTCTTTTGTTGGGCTTTTCCTCGGGCTGGGATGGATTCACCCAGAGAAGTTGTCAAATCCCTACTCCTGGAAGTGTTCAAGGCCACTTGGATGGGGACTCTGCACATCCTGGCCTAGTGGAAGGTGTCCCAGCCCGTGGCAGGGGAATCAGTAGTTAGAACAAGATCAAATTTAAGGTCCCTTTAAGGTCCCTTCCAAGCCAAGACTTTCTATGATTCCATGAATTTGAGTGGGAGTGTGCTTCAGCAAAATGGGTCCATGTATGCTGAATACCTGACTGCCATAAACTCAGGATAATTAATTCCTGTTGCATAGAGATGCATCAGTGTCTGATGAGACATATACAAAAATCCTCTTCTTACATGCTTGATATCTTTTCTGAAAGGTTTTAATTAAGCTTCTGCTCACAAGCTTTGTATGGTCTAAAAAAACTATAATTTATATTCATTATACAGAAAGTGGGATGTAGCTAGTTGTTACCTCATATTAAAAAATATGTTACTGTTCTATATACAGCAAAAAATTAGACCAAACATTTACAGTTTCTTTTATTGTTAGCTGTTGTTTTCTTTTTAGCACCTACTTTTCTTGCTTAATGGTTTTTGAAATAATGTTAAAATGGTACAGATATTTCATACCAGTAACCAAAGCCAGACAGGTCTTAGGATAATCACTGCCTTTTGAATTTGAGGTCCAGGGGAAGTTGGCCATCCTTAGTTAAATAACATTGACATGATATAACTTAGTTTAATTTCCTAACTTTGATATATAGTTTTCTTGTATGCCATAAACAGTGTCTTGTTTAGCATGAAAATGGAGTTTGGGGTTTTAAGAAAATACTTTTGGAAAAAACAGAAGGACAACAAAAGCTTGGGGGAGAAAAATAAAAAGGTAGGGATGGTGGGCTGAGGAATATAGATAAACTTATAAACCTGATGGGTATTTTTGGCACCTTCAGAATTGCATCCAGAATAGCAAAACAAATTTAAAAAAAATTGTTACTCACTAGTGATACAAGTCTGTTTTTATAGTACTAGGAAGGTTATTAACTAGTCTTCAGTAGAAATGAGTTCTATTGCCAAGTGGCTAATTAATATTTAATTTAGGTTTATTTATTTATGGAAGAGCTGTTTTTTAGAAAAAAAGACTGCCATTCTGGTTTCTGGCTTGAGAACAAAACTGGTTTAACTATCTGTTACAGCATAGTAATTGGATTCAACCCTTGTAATTGAAAAAGAAAAAAGTTCAAATTTATTATAATTGACTTCATTAATTATTTCTACTCGTGGAGTTTTGTGCATTCCTTTACTTGCAATGTGTTGCTGGAGCAGCTGAAAACTGCCCTTTACAGTTCATTGTCTAAGACCCGGTACAGTGTGCAGCAGTTCTGTAGCCATTACAAATGTAAAGATTTCACGTGGTGCAACCAGAGGTATTACTGAGAAACTGGGGAAGTGATCCATGGGTCATGACCTACCCAAGGGTGCCTCATGTGACCACCTAACCCTGCATGAGAAACTTACGGGTCTCTGGTAAGTCTTTGGTCTGATCTGTCCTCTGGGAATGCCTGGGACACTCATAATGGCACTTGTCACCTGTGGTTAGGTATGAGACTCACACTTTGGCTGTGTGGGGAAGAGTGTACCTTCAGTGGGTGTATGTAACAAGTTGGATAACAGAAAAGGGGCAATATTAGGACCCACCACAATGAGGATCACCCCAGAGGGTTCCCAGAGGGCTGCATCTGATCTGTCAGAGAGTTACTCACCCATCCATGATGTGTTTATCTAGCTCTGTGCTGGACATTTTATCCAGAAAAATACTGTGAGAGACAGAAGGGAAAATTTTACTAAAACTCAAAAAGATTACATCAACTGGCTTCCCTTGATCAGCCAGGTGGGTTTCCTTGTCATGAAAGGAAATCAGCTTTGGTAAGCAGGATTTATCCTCATGAAGCCATGCTGGCTGTGACTGATGACTGTGTTGTTTTCCAGGTGTTTTTCAAAATCTCCCTGAATAATCTTGTCCATAACTTGATCAGGCACTAAAATGAGACTAAAAGGGCTGTAGTTTCTGGGGACCTCCTTCTTGCCCTTTAGAAAACTGGGACATTCACCAGCTTCCAGTCAGTTGGGACCTCTCCAGATTCCCAGGACTGCCCAAAAATCATCAAGAGAGGTTTTGCAATGACATCAGTGAGTTTTTGAGGATTCCTGGATGGACCCCATCAGGCTCCATAGATTTGTAGGGATCCATCTGGAGCAACAGATTCCACAAAATTTCAGGGTCAGCTGGGAGCTGATCATTCTCACAGTCATGTGCAGGGCATTGAGACCTTCTTGGTCTGTCATCCACGTCAGAAATCACATTGTGCCCTCCTCACGTGCCTTACCATTCCAGATTAGTATTGCTGGATGGTGAGGCAGTGCTCAGTAACATGGCAGTGATCATCTAACCTCAGCCCAGTGATTGCAGGACTGAGTGATAAAAGATAGCTTTATATGGGTAGTAGTGTGTGTCTGTCCTTTAACAACTGAGTGATTCCTGTCCAGATAGGTACTGGAAGTTTTTCACCCCTATCTTCAGTCTCTGTGACAGCACTTGGTACACTACAAGAAGTAGAACACCTTTTACGAGAGAATTTACGGAGGTTTATTTGTGTTATATATCCCTCAGGCTTTTTGTTAAAGCCTTGTGTTGCTACTTCAATATTTACAGCCTCAGTTCCCCTGTCTCAAAAGTAATTATTTTGCTTGTTGCTCATGATGAATACTTCTAGCACTATGCTAAGACTATATATAACAGTAAGCCAGCTGCCCTACGTTCAAAAGCTAAACTACTGAAAAATCAATGCTATCATTAGTTAAACATATATGTGCCATTAAAGTTGTTTAATACCCTGCTTTTCTGTGAATTGCATCCTTAATTAGGCATGTAGCCTCAGTGTTCTAACAATGCTAAACATGATGTCTTCTTCAAACTAAAACATACTGTGTTTATAATTCTACAGAAAAGGTAATTAGTGCTGCAGAGTTATGGAGCTCCTAAAAATTGACATCTACATCTATTTTTTAACTATAAATCTCCATATTGAATGTTATACTCCGTAAATATGTTTCTGATGGATCTATTCTTCTTTCTGATAGGAATTGTGCTGCAGATACCTCTTGTCCTTGAAACTGCCAAAATATCACCAAATCATAGAGTGGCTGAGGATGTAATGGTCATCTGCAGGACATCTGGTCCAAGAGCTCAGGCAAGGCCACCCAGAACCAACTGCCCAAGACCATGTCTTAGGTGGCTTTCAAATATCTCCAGGGATGGAGACCCACAGCCTTTCTGGGCAGCCTGTGCCCATGCTTGGTGACCCTCACACTCAGTGAGTGTTTACTGATGTTCAGAAAGAACTCCCTGTGTTTCAGTTGGTGACTTGCCTCTTGTCTTGTCACTGGGCACCACTGAAAAGAGCCTGGCTCTATCTTCTTTGCCTCTAAATATCTGAAAGTGCTTATAAACATTGATGAGATGCTCCCCTGAACTTTCTATTTTCTGGGTTAAACAATCCCCCAGTGAATCACCACTGCTTAAAAGCAATTGCATTGGAATTTCTGTCTGAGACAGCATAGGGACTATGTGCAATTGCATATTGTATGTGTTTGTTTTGTATGCATGTATGTATATATGTATACTTTCATATATATGTATACAAACACATTTTTAACATATCTGTATAAAAATACATGTAAAGTTATTCAGACATGCATTTGATCTTTTATGTGAAACTGTAAATTATGGCTAGAGTTGAGCTGGGAAATCACCCATTTTCCAGAATTCTTGATGAACCAATATGTGATTCTGAGGCAATGATTCCAACTTTTGTATTTCTTTACAGTTTTACAGCTTTGGTGTGAATTAATCTTGGGGCTGTTATCTGATATTGTTCCAAGTTTATCCTAATGGAACAGCATAATTCTTTTTTATATTCGTATGTCTAGCCTGTAACTCCTGAGAATCTGTCATCAGTCAATACATTATTAAGAATTTCTATTTTATACTCCAAATGCAGAGCAAGGTGTCATGTAGTAGCAACTGTAG
>VZTT01038917.1:0-13830 GCA_013400855.1 Buphagus erythrorhynchus | reverse complement strand
GGAATAGTAGAATTATACTTTTGGGAGTAATATTGTAAATTGTGCGTGTATGATTTTAGCTGGACAGCATGATTGAAAACATTATGGGTGCATTCTTAGTAGCATAGAGGAGCATTCCAAGTATCTTGAAAATGCTAATCAACCAGGGAATGGAACCCAATCCACTTCAATTTCCCAGAGTGATAGGTGTGATATTGATGTGGTCATCTGATATGAGCTGCATGTGATATGTTGGAAAGACACTCTCAGGGTGGAAAGGAAAAATGAGACTGCCAGGACTGTCCCTCAGTAATTTAGAGATTTGAACTTACTTTTTAAAATATATTCTGTATGCCGCCATGGCTAGGAATCTGCTGAGTGCCCACTGCTCCTACCTTTGCCCAAAGATGAGAAGGCTTTGACTTCTATCTAGCATATATTTGGATTATAAAACCTATTCTATGGTAAGATCATGCTGAAATAGAATAGCATTGACAGAGGATGTGTCTTCCCCACAGTGATATTGCTGTTACTAAAGCAGTTTGATTTTGTGTGTACAAATAGCATTGGTAAGATTGAAAATTTTGGGCTATGTTGTCTGTTAGAGTATGTATATAGGGTATTGTAAGGGCATGTTTTTGGTTGTTAACACAGTCTGAAGCCTATGCTTTCACATACTCTTTGCTGTTGCTGCTTGGGCTAACTAAATAAGGGTTTAACAAAGCAGAGAGGAACCCTNGGTTTAACAAAGCAGAGAGGAACTCTGAGTTTAGTGGATAAATATCCTTTCCCTGTAGTTGTTTGTACCCAAACATTTTGGCCAGCAAGTATTGAATCACATACTTATCATGTAGACTGTTCTAATTCTGCTCTAGCTGTTAAAAATGTCAGTGTTTCTATAAATCATGGATTGAAGAATTTTCAATTTGATTGTCTTTTTCTCATGGACATGAACCAATGAGCAATGTTACTTAGTTTTACCACGAGCTCTGATTATTTCTGATTGGCTTCTGTGAAGTAATTGTTTTGAATTCTTATTTTGTTTCTTTGCAATAATTTCCACGGAGATGAATAGGATATGGGTCTGCCATGTCTCAAGAGACCGTCCACGAAACTAGGGTTATATGTGAGTTTCTACAAAATATCTGGTCTTGCAGAAGTGATTTAGAGTCAATGGATTAGTGTTAATGGATCAAATAAAAATTTCATGTGTCCTTTAAAAGCATGAATGTACTACAGAATTTGAACAGTAATTATATTCTAGGTAGATCTCAGTATTTTTTCTTTTGGATATAGGATTTCACTAAACATACAGGATTACATGGTAATCCTTTTAATCGGTAATTTTAACATCAGTTCGGTATTTCAGAATGATTCTTAATGTTGTGGGCATATTTTGAATTGGCTTATCTTGAATTTAATGCTTTTGTAAGAGTCTTGTAGTATTTCTAATGCAAAGTTCTTTATTTGGTATTTTTTACATCTCTTAGCCAGTTATCCCACAGGGATTTTATTTTCTGGAAGAAAAGCTTGTGTGACCTTACATTTAGCCTGGCAGACAAAAGATCTTCTGATAAAGAGAGTCTTGTAATGAGGAAATACTACCTTCCTTTCTTTCCTTGTTCATTGAAAGGGAGTTTCTTTGAGAAAATGAGGTGAATGAGGATGAAAAATTTGTGTGCGCAAGTGCAGACTTAGACAAGTCGAAAGATATTTTATAATGGTACATAATGTGTAGGCTGCACTTTGATTTCACTGTGAGAGCTCTATAACCACAGCAGATGTTCTCCTGTAAGTCTCTAGTAGTGGATTTTGAGCAGGTTGTGTTCTGCTGCTCTGTTGTTTGCAACTTTCTTGGAATTTTGCAACAAGCCTGCCTTCTGGTTGGACTTGTCACAGCTATGTCTGATCTCTTTGAGCTGGAGTAGTATATCTTAAGTTTTGGATGTCTGTCCATCATTTGCTTTTTATCATCTTGTGTTGAGCTAATTAAGCATATTGCAGTAATGTAATTTGGTACAAAATTTGTTTTCTCAAGGAAAATTCAGTTAAACTCTCTCTGCTTTTAGCAATTAAGCTTTTAGCTACTTTTCATACCAGCTCTTCCCTCAAGTCTCAAGTATCATTTTCAATCACGTTTTTCACAGTAAGTTCCTGTATGTTTCTGTTATTATACTGCTCAGGACTGAGATTTCTTGATGCTCAGAAACTGTAGATTCTAAGTTTTGATTGCTGTCATTTATTTTATAGGCATTAATTGTGAAAACATAGTTGATTTTTTTTTGCTGGAGTCCACTAATTGTGGTCTAGTTTCTTTTAACTGTCTTTAGTCAGTGAAGCCAGGTATATATATAACCTATCAAATAGTACGTTTTGAAACTTAAGATATTATTTGCAATTCAAAGAGAGAGTAAAGAATTCTGTGCTTTTTGTTGGTGAGAAAAAAATTAAGGACGATGACTTTGAAGAAAATTTGACCTCAGGGCAGCTGAACAGGCTTCCTAGTACATTAACTAGCACAAGTCCACATTATACCTTTGCTATTTAAGTGCTGTGTAACTTTATTTCTAAGAAATCAGAAAAATATTGTTTTTCCAGTACTGGTGAGTGTGCTGGATTGAATGTACAAGGAATATAACAACTATAATAGAAAAACTTCTAGATGGTTCTGAAGTTTTAGGGTGGTTAATGGACACAGTATATAAGACTCCTCAGAGTGAAGAAATTTAATCTAACATTAGAGAGAAAGCTATGTATTATGGAAAATTATAGTTCAATTTTTTTCTCAAGGCGGTAAAAAAATTTAGATGGTTGATTGAAATGATTTTTTAAAAAAATAATTGAATAAGCATGTTTTTCCAAGAATTAGACTGCTTCTGTTAATGATGAACTACCGTTTATGTGAGAGGAATACAACAGATTGTACAAAGTTAGGAAGTTGTATCTGTTTACTGGTGCTTTGTAAGTGTGAGGTAAACGTAGTCTTCAGGGAATCATTCTAAAGTTATTTACTGCGATTGATTTTCATGTGTGCAGAATGAGCATTAACATAAAGAAAGCTCCCAGCAACAATATATTTCTCTAAAGGGTAAGAAACTATGCCTAAATGTACAGGTCCACATTTACTCTAAATTATTTCACTTCTTAACAAACAAGGAAGACCCTGTAACCCCTCCCCCTGGAAAGCAGTTGAAAAACTTAGGAGTTGCATTTGATTTCTGTTAAATCTCTCTGAACCTAGGAATGAAATGATAAAAAATTCTAAGCCAAGTTTAAACAGTATTAAGTACTGAAAAATATTACAAAGATTTGATTTAATGAAAAGATGTACAGTTTTGCTTCTCTTGTCTTATTAGGGTTCTTTCCAAGCAGCTCCCAAGGATGTGATGCTTTTCTTCGCCACAAGATGACTCTGATTTCTCCCTCAATATTGAAAAAGTATGGAATTCCTTTTGACAAGGTACATTAATGTTTGTTTTTAAACTCTACTTTCATGAATTTAATTAGATTTTATTTAGTATAAATATTGTTATAGTAAAGATGAAGCAATTTTTTTTTAAGATAGTGGCTGCATGAAAATATGTGTTAAAACTTCTAATAGTTTTAGCAGGGAATTTTCTGGCATTAAACACTTGTAGCCATTACAGCATTTCTGTGATTTTTTTCTAAGATATTACCAAAATTTTTTATTTTATTTCCGTGGTAGCTTGGATGTGATTTTCAGTTGACTGAAACACTTCATAACTCACTCTGTTCAGTTGTATACCTAATATTTTAACACAAGTATTTAATTTCTTAATGTCTGTATGTTGCTTTTCTAATGCAACATGCAATTAAACGTAATTTCACCATTATAAGGATCTGAAAGGTCTAAGGTGGAATAAAGCCAAAATAAATGTTACTTAATTTAAAATGTATGTAAAAGCTGTAAAAGAATTAAAAAAGGATGAATGATTATTTTTGACTGTTAGGTAGTGGCAGAATAAATGTTTGATAAGAACATAATACAAACAGAAACTGAGACGAATACCTTTCTTCTTTGTGGATGAATTTAATACATAGCTGCTTTTAAACACTTCTGAAGTATTCAGTTTCTTCTGCTTTCTATGAGATTTTCTGTATTAATTATTTTCCACTTTGAACTTCAGGTGCCAGCTAATAAAATATTTTCAATGCATTTCTTATTTTTTTGAAGTGTACTTATTCTATACATTTTGTAAATTCTGAAGTAAGTTCTAAATTTTGGAGTTCTGTAAATCTACTTAGAAGACTAGAACTTGATTCAGAAGGTCTCCTGCCTGAATATCTGTTTATCTTAATGCTGAGTTTTCAAAAGGCTTTTGATCATTAAAGGGCTGTGATTCCTGGTTTCCCATTGCACAGATTGTTTTAAGTTGTTCTGAAGAACTAGGCAATATACATTTTTTCTCAGTTTATTCCGACTTCAATATGGTCATTTAAACTACCCTTGCCACACACCTTGCTTATTATTGTGTTTTCCGTTTTTGTGTATATGCTATTTTTTTATTGATAAAATGTGGACATGTGTGTACAAACTCTGCTTAACGTGTTCCCCGGCCTAAAATATAGGATAATGCAGTGCTTCCTGTCTGGTTTAGTTGATGTTTTTCCAACAGTATTAAAAAAAAATAGAGAATATTAATAGTTTCATGTATGTTTTTGCCCAGCTGGAAGCTAAACACCAGACAGGTGCTTGCTCACTCCCCCTTGGTGGGATGGGGTGAGAACTGGAAGGAGTAAAGGTAGAAAACTCATAGTTTGAGACGGAGACAGTTTAATAGGGGAAGGGAAAGCTGTGCACACAAGCCAAGCAAAACAAGGAGTTCATTCACTGCTTCCCGTGGGCAGGCAAGTGTTCAGCCATCCCCAGGAAAGCGGAGCCCTGTCATGCAGAGCCCTGTCATGCATAACGGTGACTTGGCAGGACAAATGTCAGCACTCCAAACAATTGCCCTGCCTTCTTTTTCTCAGCTTTATGCTCTGAGCAGAATACCATGGGCTCAGCTGTCCTGGCTGTGTCCCCTCCCAAATTCTTGTTCACCCCCATCCTCCTCTCTGGCAGAATGATGTGGGGAGCAGAAAAGGCCTTGATGCTGTATAAGACATGCCCAGCAAGAGCCAGGACACCCCTGTGTTATCAATCCTGTTGGCAACACTGATGGGATGAAGACACAGATGTGTTTTATGCCTTTTTGGAACATCACATCACTTTTCATGCTTAAGTCAGCCTATGGGTAAAATTGAGGAAATGTAGGCATTTAGAATGATACTGCCTGCCTTGGAAAGCAACCTTTTTTGAATAAATTACTCATAAAATGAGTAGTTTGTTTTCTGAATGATTTATTATCATATGGTAATGTAGCTGCTGAGTTCAGTTTTTGTAATGTATAGGTAAATATACTGATTCCCTTCATAGCCTTGTGCTTTATCATGAAGTGTCAGGTGAAACTTTCCAAGCTGGATGGTTTTATAACTAGATTTATTGTTTTAGATTTAGAGAACATTACTCTGAACAGTATAATTTTCAGTGGTTGGTGTTTAAAGTAGCATATTGCAGAATATTGCATACTTATTTTCAGTAAGACACATTTGAAGTGGGTAGTGGAGTTATCTTTGTATTTTGGTGTCTTAATTATTCCTGTATTCTAATTTAGAGGATAATAATCCTCTAAAAAGAGGGGGGAAGGGAAGTCCTACAAACAGTTAAATATTTAAGTTTGGTTCTTTCACCTAGTCTTCGGAGGAAGCAGACTGTACCCAAGTGTAATTGTAATTAATGGGATTCAGTGAGAAAGTGAATAGAGAGAACCAGGCTGTGATCTCTCATGGCTCAAAGTGATAGGAGTGGAAATGTGCTGAATGCTGATAAGTCAGCCTACGCCTACCAGGTGGCAGCTGAACTGCTGCTTGTTGCAATAGAACACCTGCTAAACTGTCAGCAGTGGGAGGGTGTATTGAGATAAATTTTGGAATCGTTAGCGTTGAGAATAATCTTTCTTAAACATTCCCACAGCGATTGTTGAAGTGCTACAGTAACAGTTACAGTATATGCAATTGTATGTGCATTTGCATGTATATACTAAATATGAATCCCCTAAAAATTTAACTGTGCAAAATGTAACGTCCAGTTTTTTTCTCTAGCCTTGTTGGCTGTTTTTCTTGTTTTCCTCTCTTTCCTTCACCCCTTAATACAATCAGAAACACAGACCTCTTTGAAGTGCTAACCCTGTGTCTTCTTGCACTGGGCAAAAAAGCACAAAAAGAATTTACAAAACCATAAAATAACAATTTTGAAGGAGATTGTAAAAAGCAGAAATTGAATATAAGACAGCTATACCAGTAGAAAGCTCAGATTTAGGACTTGACATTAAAAAGGAAAATGTTTGATGTTGTAAGTTTTAATTTTGGTGACTGTTTAAAATTTAACCCTTCCTTTTTGTGATTTTAAGTCATAAGAGTATGCCCCTAAAAAGCATTGCCACACATTGAAAGAAACTTACTTAGACTCTGAGAAGTCTCCTTATTTTCCTGTAACCAACAAATTATGTATATGTTGAATAGTCATCAGTCACTGCTCAGATTATTTGCTTCATTTAAATGGATCTGTTTGCTTTTTAGTGGGTCTGTTGTCTGATGTGTGTTTCACGTAAAATACGTATCAGAGCATGGAGAACCTCTTTTAACTATTTACTTCTGTATAATGTACTTTATTCATTAATCCTTATCAGATAATTCAGAAGACAGTGTGCTATTTCAAGTGTCTGTCTAGCCTGTCCTTGATAAAGCTCTGGTGGTCTGACTTTAAGAGATTAAAGCTGTCACTGTGTGGAGAGGATATTAGTGACTGACTGGAACTGCTGTCTCCTCTTTTCTCCATGTAGGAGAGCAGCAGTCCATTCTAGTGTAGGAAGATGAGTTTTCTCTCTTGAAAGAGAATAACCTGACTAGTGATTTGTTCATGTTACCACACATTTTTTTATCTTGTAGTTTACTCTAAAAGCTTTTCAAGTCTGATACGTCTCTTAAAACTTGCTGGCATTTAGGTTATTTTTGTGTGTACAAAATATAATTACAGTGCAGTGAATTTTAAGTTGGCTTTTTGTTTTCCTTTTTTTTTTTTTTCTGCTATCTTGTTGCTCCAGTGGTCTTCACACATTTCCTTTGGTTCTAGTCCTTTGACATTACCCTTGCTCAATTTCTCAATGTCAGAGTCCAACTGTAGTCAAGATTTTTGTCTTTCAGAATCTCCTTCTATCCCACTTGTCCTTTAGTTACTTGGAATTCTTGTTACCAGTAGTGCCAGAGTGCTGCTTCTACTCTCTAAAATTTAACCTAAAGAGGGGAAGGACAGTGGCAGCTTAAAACTTGTTTTAATAGCTTTATCTAGAGACATTCTGCACAACATTTAGGCATGGTAATTGTGGGTATTTTGATCCAGCCTGTCTTTGCTTCCTCTCAGCCAGTAAGAATGATATATTCTTCATACTATTTTTTCTAGTTACTTCCAGATTTTATTACCAGTGAACCTCTGCTCCAAGATCAATTTCTTTGAGTTCTGTCTGAATTTGCTGAGTGTTACACCTAGCTATGTATTTTAGAGTAAAGAACATTGTCTCAAGTATACTGTTTCTATTTGTATTAAATCTCATCCCTGTGCAAGGTAAAAAAAACTATTTGTTTTAGTTAGTTATAAAAGCATATGTAGTTTTCATTGCTATAGGGCTAGAAATGCTTTGTAATGTGGTTCACTTTGAGGTTTTGTAAAAGTTTATTTATTTTGGCCTTTTACATTTTTTTTTTATTGTTACAGGTTACCCAAGAGGCAGGAGAATTCATGATCACTTTCCCATATGGATACCATGCGGGGTTTAACCATGGATTTAATTGTGCAGAGTCAACAAACTTTGCCACCATTCGATGGATTGATTATGGAAAAGCAGCAAAATTGGTAAGTAAGCAGAAAATTGATGTATATAAGGAAATATTTCCTGTGGTTATTTCTTTGTGAGAATCTCTCAGGAAGGTGATGGGAAAGGGATGACTATTAGATCAAATAATACATTAAGCTGCCATTCAAATTTAATTTGTTGTTATTTTGATAGTAGGCATTATACTTCCAGCAATATATATTCCTCTCAGTAGTCAGTTTTGTTTGCAGCTTAATGTATTTTTTGTTCTTCAAAACCAGTTCTGTTTGTGGATATTTTTAAGGTGAAGCTACATACACTGAGGTTAATATATATGAAGACAATGGACTTCTGCTCTTGAATCCCCTTTAAGCTTTACTGTCTGTGAAAGCACTTTAGCTTAACTAGGAATTTTGATACCTAGAAAGAAACATAAATAGTGAATCTTCAAATAAATTTTGAAGAGACAAATTCAATTTTTCTCATCTTAAATATAGTCAGAAAACTTATAGATAATAAAGATAAAGATAATAAAGCAACTGTTTGAGGTGTATATAACTGAAGATATTTTAGACTGAAATCTTGTTCTATGATGTGCATTTTTATTTTTTTAGTTTACAGCATAGAATCATAGAATCTGTAATGTTAGGAAAAGAAACCAAGAACATTCTGTCCAACCTTTGACTGAAGACCAACGTATCAACTAAACCATAGCACTATGTGCCACATCCAGTCATTTCTTGAATGCATCAAGGGGTAGTGATTCCACTGCTTCCCTGGGCTGTCCTTCCAATGCCTGACCACCCTTTCACTGAAAAATTGTTCCTGGTGTTCAGCCTGAATCCCCTGGTACAGCCCGAGCCTGTGTTCTCTCATCCTGTCATTTGTTGCCTGGGAGAAGAGAGCAACCTGCACCTCACTACAACCTCCTTTCAGGCAATTGTAGAGGGTGGTAAGGTCCCGCTTCAGCCTCCTTTTTTCCAGGCTAAATATCCTCAGCTCTCTCAACCACTCCTCACAGGACTTGTACTCGAAAGCCTTCACCAACTTCACTGCCCTTCTCTGGTCTTGCTCCAGCACCTCAATGACCTTCCTGTAGTGAGGGGCCCAGAACTGAACACAGGATTTGAAATGTGGCCTCATGTGAGCAATCCCTGGCCTGGTCCTGCTAGCCACACTATTGCTGGTACAGGTCAGGATGCCACTGGGCTTCTTGGCCACCTGGGCACTGCTGGCTCATGTTCAGCTGCTGTCACCAGCACCCCCAGCTCCTTTTCCTGTGGGCAGCTTTGCAGCCACTCTGCCCCAGCCTGTGGCACTGCCTGGGGTTGTTGTGACCCAAGGGCAGGACCCAGCACTGGCCTTGTTGAACCTCACACCACTGGCCTTGGGCCATGATCCAGCCTGCCCAGATCCCTCTGCAGAACTTCCCTGCCCTGCAGCACATCAACACTCCCACCCAGCTTGGTGTCATCTGCAAACTGACTGAGGGCACACTCAATCCCCTTGTCTAGATGATTGATAAAGCTATTAAGGCACAACTGGCCCCTGTACTGTGCTCTGGGGAACACCAGTTGTTAATGACCATCATCTGGATGTAACTCCATCCATCACCACTCTCTGGACCCTGCCATACAGATGATTTTTTGCACAGTGAGCAGCATGTCTATCCACGCCATGAGCTACTAGTTTTTTCAGGAGAACATTGTGAGAGGCAATATCAAAGGCTTTGCTGAAGTCCAGGCAGACATCATCAATAGCTTTTCTTGTGTCTAGTGGGTGGATGCTCATTAAAGGAGATCCTGTTGGTCAAGCAGGACCTGCCTTTTAAAAACCTCTGCTGGCTGTGCCTGATCTCCTGATTGTCCTGTATATGCTGTATAATTAAGATTATCTGACCAGTAACCTTTCGTTGCACTCAGGTCAGACTGACAGGCCTGTAGTTCCCTGACACTTCTTGTCGATGGGCATGACACTGGCCAACCTCCGGTCCTCTGGGACCTCCCCAGTTAACCAGGACTGGTGATAAATGATGGAGAGCACCTTGGTGAGTGAGCTGTTCCACCAGCTCCCTCACTCTCCCATGGGTGAATCCCATCTGGCTCCATAGACTAAGTGAGTGTCTAAGCCAGCCACTAACTACATTCTCCTGGAATTACAGGGGATCTGTTCTACTCCCTGTCCCTGTCTACCAGCTCAGGGGGCTAGTTGCTGAGGCGAAACTTTCTGACTGAGGCAAGGAAGGCATTAAGTACCTCTGCCTTTTCTTTAGCCTTGGTGACAGTGTTCCCCCCTGCCTCCAATAAAGCATGGAAATTTTCTTTGGCCCTCCTCTTGTTGTTGATATATTTATAAAAACACTTTTTATTGTCTTTCATAGCTGTGTCCCATTGTAGTTGAACTTTCACCTTTCTATTTTTCTCACTGCATGACCTCATCACTTTCTTGTACTTTTCAAGAAGTGCCTGCCCCCTTTTCCAAAGGTCATAAACTCTTTCCTTTTCACTGAGTTCTTGTGAAGATTCCCTGCTCTCTATTCAGTCAGGGCACTCTTCTTCCCCACCATCTTGTCCTTCAACCCATAACGATGCTCCTGAGTCTTCAGGATTGTGCAGGGGATTGTCCAAACCAGTGTCCTGAATAGGCCAGAGTTGGCTTCTGAAAGTCCAAGGTGGAGGTTTTGTTGACCCCCTTCCTTACTTTACCAAGAATTAAAAACTCTTATAATTTTCATGGTCATTGTACGCAAGACAGTCTCCTTCCACCACATTGCCCACCAGCCTTTCTCTTTTTGTAAACTGTAGGTCTAGCAGGACCTCATTCCTGGTGGACTCTTACCAGCTGTGTCAGGAAATTATTTTCCATGCATTCCAGGAACTTCCTATACTGCCTCCTGTCTGCTGTGTTGAGTTTCCAGTAGACATCTGGCAAGTTAAAAGTTCTCGTAAGAACAAGGTCCATCCAATGGTCATGAGATTACTTCTCCCAGCTGCTCACAGAATATTTTGTCCACTTTTTCATCCTGGTTGGGTGGTCTATAGTAGTTCCACTAGGATGTTTGTGTTGCTAACCCCGAGTCTTACCCGTAGTTGTACAACTCCATCATCACCTTGAGCTCTGTGCAGTCAAAATCCTCCCTGATGCAGAGAGCCATTGCACCACCTCTACTTCCTCCCCTGTACCTTCCGGAAGCTTGTAGCCATCCACTGATGGATGTTCAAGTAATGAAGTAAATGCACAAAATCAAAAAAATGGACAATTTATTCAGCAGAAGTTTTTACTGTTTTTCAATATTATCTGATTTTAATAATTGTTAAGGCTTACATTAGTCTTAGTGTGTATGACTCATAAAAAGTTTCAGTCAGAGGCATTTTCTGCATTGACTAGTTTGTAATTGGAAAAAACCTTTCCAGTAGCAACCTCCTTAATATATTAGTTAATACAGTGATATGGATTAAAGGGCAAAATCAGCTGTGCTGGTTTAACAGCCTAGTAAAGAGAGTGAACTCTTGTTAGACACTGCAGACTGAGAAACACCTTCATGAGAAAGTTCTCAAAAAGTATTGAAATTCTCTAAACACATCTAACATTCAGACTAGTGTCCACCTGTAATAGGAAAGTTGTGTTTTTAATATCCAACAGATAGTGTGTCAACTCCAAAGTTAATTTTAAACTCTAAAATGCATTTGATAACTTATGCATTTGATAACTTGAAATTTCTGGGAATAGTACAATGAAACAAAGTTGAGACAATCATGGATACACAAGAGTTGAATGTGGCAGGTAAAACTGTGTTGGGTTTTAAAAGATATTAATGTCACGCAGCTCTAAAAGTAATTCAGCTGAACTTAAGAATGGCAGACTGCATCTTCAGATGTAGCAAAGCTGAGGTGGTGCTCCCTGCAGGTATTTCCCTGTCAATGTACTGGCTTCATATTTCTTAAGTTTGTAAAAAATAATCTACTATTTGGTATACAGCTTTCCCCAGTACAAACAGTTAAATGTTCTATGCCTCCAGTATGCATCTCTGTTATTGCATTATAGTGTAAAATTAATGTCATCTTTAAATTCAGTGGAGTTAGATAATTTTAAAGCTAGTGTAATAGTGTTGCTTTAGATCACCCCAAAAGTGCTACTGAAATTCTTAAATTTTAACCAGGAAGTCCTCGCATATGCACTCTAAATGTTTTGTCAAAATTCTCTAGCATGTAGGTGAAATTTTATCTTGGGACACTGAATTCTGTGATTGGTGGCTGTTGCACATAGGAGAAGTATTGTGCATATATAATACAAGAAATGAAAGTATTTCTCTGGTGTCTGCAGTTTAATGCCTACAAGTTTCAATGTGACGTAGGAGCAATAATAACTAATCTCTCTCTATAGAGAAATCTTAGATATTATTGTCAAATTTGAACTACAGTTTCTTTGGCAAATGGTCAGAGTCCTTAATGTTATTTGCTTAATTCTTATCACTTATTACCACAAGAATGAGAATTGAAATTTACTTTTCTTCTCTTTTTTAAATGAAAAAGAACATCCTAGGATTAGGATTGTAGATGGTAGGATTTTTTTTTAATGGAAATGTGTAGGAAGAAAATAATTAAAGGAAGTGTAGTGAACTAATTCTCCCTAAAACTTACTGGTATTTGTTTATGCCATAGAAATAGGATAAATAAGACAAACAGAGGAAATATTAAAAAAATCATAAAATTATTTATTGGTAAAGACCTTTAAGATCATTGAGTCCAGCTGTTTAACACAGCATTGCCAAAATCACTAAAGCATTCCTAAAGAGTCACATCCACAGGTCTTTAAATACCTTCATGATGGTGACACAGCCACGTCCCTGGGAATCCTGGCCAATGCCTGACAACCCTTTGCATGAGGAAACGTGTCCTAATACCTTATCTAAACCTCCCCTGGTGCAACTTGAGACCATTTCCTCTTGTCCTACCACTTGTGACTTAGAGTAAAGCCCAACCCCCACCTCCCTTTCAGGTTCTTTCAGGCAGTGGTAGAGAGGGAGAAGGTCTTCCCTTATGACAAATTATCTGGCAGAATTTACGTGGTACCACTGCATTCCCAGTAGCTGAAATACTTATTTCAAACAAAAAGGACTTCTACTTAGTGAGTCCACATCAGATCAATCTTTCTGAATGAATTCACATGAACAAAATGTTAAAGTTCAAAACCTGGTATTTAAGGCTACCACTTAGAATTGTCTGCACATGTATTTGCATAGACCTCTGTGAACTCAAACTGGCTGAATTTCTGCAGCTTTTCAGTCTAGTGTTAAGCTACGTGCTAAATGCCTATAATTAGCTCTACAGCCTGGCTTTCATCTTCTCTCCTCTTCAACATTTCCAGTAACCTTCACTTTACATGACTTCTCCTTCACATGCACAGATGCAGACCTACACTGCATGTTTATCACTGGACGCTCATAAGAAAATACATGTGTATCACCTTGGCTTAAGCTTATCTTTAACTTTCTTTTCAAACTGCTAATAGTCCTAACAAAGCGTGAGGGAAAAAACGAAGTCATAGCAATAAATCTTAGCACAGCATTTATGGCCTCAGTTAATACAGCTGGCCTTTTTATTCTGGATTGCTCTCAACACAGGCAGTTCTATCACTGGGCAGCTCCCTTGCCAGAAAATTATGATGCGAGCATTCAAGTTTGTGTTTCAGTGCTGCACAGACACGAGATAAACAGGGAGAAGCTCCACAGTGAATTACAGGATGCCCGAGGAAGTTACAGGATCCAGCTGCACTTTAGTAATCATCCCATCAGCTTCAGAAGGTAGTGCTGGCAGCTTCTAAGGCAAATGGGGCAAAAAAGTACCCTCGTTGTTTCAGGACTATATGAGGGCTATTCAGGTTGGATTTGCTAAGAGGAAAGAAGATAAATTCAAGTAAAATT
>VZTT01038909.1:3989-20599 GCA_013400855.1 Buphagus erythrorhynchus | reverse complement strand
AAAAAACAACAAGAAAAAGAGAGATGCTTAAATTTCTTCTAACAGTGCACTCTGAACTGCACAACCAAAATCTGTACACGGGAAGCCTTCTCCAGTAGTAAAAAACCCACGACACACTGGGGAAGTTATCATTGCTGATGTCAGGAGAAAGAAAATTACTTTAAAAACCTTATTTTAAAATTGAATTCAGGAAGTAAAATAAACTATAAATATACTTCAAGCAGTTTGTTGGGTAAAATAAAACACAAGAACAGCACTTTTTCACTGAATTCATTATTCACTTTATGGAAAAATTTATAAAAATTTCAGAAGAACTGACATTTATCATGTCAAGCATCTTCTGTGCAGAGACATAAACTGCTCAGCTACTGCTCCCTCCCTCGTAAGCAGCTAGTTTCAGAACCCTGCACAGACACTGAGCACCTCACTCACTGGTGCAGCATCCAGGCACCTCTTAGAGACACCAGTGAACTTTACTCTGAGGCAGCAGAGCTTTGCCTCTCCAATTCCATGAGCAGTCATTTATTTGAGCAGCATGAGGGGAAAGGGAGATGGCTCCAAGAGAATAAACATCCATGTATTTAAAAGAACAGTGCATAAGCACATGGCTTGCTCACATACGATGGCATTTTCCTGATCTCTGGGGGAGAAGAGACAGGAAGATTTTTGTTTGTTCTCAGTGTGATTTGGTGAGGCAAGTGCAAACCAGGAGATCTGAGGCCTCTCCAGTACCTCATCTAGAGATATACAAAACTGTCCTAAAAAAGACTCCCTAGCCCCACTTGCACATAGGGTAAGAGATTGGTCCCAGGTTTAATGGAAGGAATTGTAAGGAGGACTCTTCCTGGCTACTGAACATGACATGCTGCTCTGGGAGAAGGCTGGGACAGTGTCAATGGGCACAGCCCCATCTGTGCCAGCCATGTCCCATCTGGACCATGCTCACCTGAAACCTGCATGGCCAGGGGGGCTGTGGGGCAGGGCCTGCCTGCTCTCCAGGATGTTATCCCAAAAATATGGACTGTGCTGATGTGCTCTGTGTCCCCACTCAGAGATACCCCAGAATTCAACAGGGGCTATGAGAGGGCAGAGTTAATCCTGTGGAATTGCTGCATATACTGAGATCTTCTGGATGGGGGCTATGCCCTAGGGCTGCTCTTTCAAGGTCTGTGATGGCCCCTGAATGTCCAAAAGCTGAGGGAAGTTGCCCCTTCCTCCTCTGCAGAGGCTGCCTACCAACATCCAACCTGTGAACAATCTGCACACAGGAACTTGGGGCTTTGTGAGTGATTCTTTCTCCTCCCATCCCAGAAGAAATGACCAGGATAAAATCCTTACCTCTGTAACTCATCATGCACATGAAATACTGAACAAAAAGATCCCTACCACATCTCTGATGAAGACATATGGCAGGCAACTCGTCCAAGAGGAAGGTGATTAACTTACCTCTCTGGAAAAGCACACGGCATTCAGAGCAGTCAAGAGTCCTCAACAAACTTGGTAAGCTGAAAATCCCATATTTAATGGAACAGGGTTAACAGGGTTTAACAGAAGCATTTGCTTGGAAATCCAAGCAAAAATTCAAGTTATCACTGTGTATGCAGTGGACAATAGCCCAATCAGCATCTATTACCAACCCACTCTAAAAAATTATACACTACAAAACCATCTCACTGCTTGCAGCAAATGAGCTTGAATGATTTCCTAGTAACAGGCCACCACCTTGCACTGTTAAAATGTGAGGTTTCACAGTATAAAAAAGTACTTCACAGAAAGGAAATGCAGCTAATATAGAAAATGCAATCTCGATGTGTTTACAGTCATTTTTTAAGAGGCAATATTTTTGGGAAAGCAAGAACAATAATAATTAAAGCAGCCAGTGAGAAATGTACAAGGTTATAGGCCTCAATTCAGTGCAAAACCAGACTAATAGCTTATGTAAGTAAATGTTTGTTCTGAATAGAGAACCACCTGAATTAAAAGTAAGAACACCTATGCGAAGTGATGGGAGACTCCCACGATATTCAAATCCTTCACACACATCATCAACCTTTTCAGTACACTCCAGAATGGACCCTTTGTAAAGGCAAAAGAAACCAGTACAGGAAATCACTTCATACAGCACAAGATATACATAAAGTACCAAAATGTACACACATTCAAGTTTAAGTTAGAAAAGGCAGAGCTGAATCTTCTGGTGAGAGGCCTACATTATGTTGCTTAATCTCAACATTTAAAGTGACCTAAAACCTACAAGAATCAAAGAAAACAGAGTATTGTGTCTGCTTTCAGAAACTTAAGCTTAAAGCAAGGCATTGAAATTGAGCGGTAGGCACTAGACATGACCTTACCTTTTCTCTGTTAGTCTTTGTTACTTTGTTATCTATTGAAAAATTACCATTCAAAGGAAATATTATGCATCATTCACATTCAAATATTTGAAACTCAGAGATTTTCTTTAAAAACAAGCAAATTTTTTATCTCTGAGGTAGATGACAATAAAATAAAAAAAACCAAAAAACAATGGAGCTGTCAATGAACACTAACAAGTGCTGGAGCTCCTCTTTTGGCACTGATGCACCCCAAGGAGGAGAGAGCAAGCCCCACACCACTATCTGAAATGTGAGAAATGTGTCTTCTGGTTTAGTAGCTTCTACAGAAATGCAACACAAAAAGCAGCGCCAAAATTACACTGAAATGGCCTTGGAGAAGAAGAACTTCCATTTCTGCTTCGCAAGCTACTCGGAAAAAGGTGGAAACATGCCCAGGTCAGCAAAATCTTCAATGTTGTAATTGCCAGTGCCCTGTGTTGGATCCCCCGGCATCGGCAGCATGTCCTGCACAATAAGGAAAAATTAAAATGAAGCCTCATTTGCCAACACATTATCCAGACACAAACTGCTTCCTGTTCATCTTCTCAGTGTAAAACCAGGAAAGGCCAAGTTTAGATAAATAAGGTGAAAACCAGACCTGTGCAGAGGGCTGGACTAAGGTTTATGGGCTACTTAATTTTGCTGGAGTGTTTCTGAACAAGAGGTGAGACTTAAGCAGGGCAGAAGTTTTGGCTTGCTCCTCTGAAATAAAACACACTTGAGCTGCCTCCTACCCCTCCCAGACTGAAACAGCTCCCCTTGGAATAGGAGGTACACATGGAGAGAAGCAAACTCTGGTTTCACTGCATGGGGAGTATACAACATCTGACACACTGGAGCTCCAGCTGTGTCAGGATGGGTTTGGGCAAGGTCTCACTTCCTCAGCCAGCACTGCCCTGTGGAACACTCAAGACTGGACATCCACCCCAGCTAACAAGGTGCCCATGCAGCCTTCATGAATGTACAGAGGCAGAGGAAATAGCAGGAACTTCTCAGGAGAAATGGGATTTTGTGGTAATTGCTCTCACGTGTCTTGAGCCAAGTGAGGTCTCTGCAGGAGGCTTCAAAAAACACTCAACCTTTCCTCTCAGCTGGAGACTGAAGCCACAGGGAAAAGATATCCCTTGCTGGGAAAACCAGAGTTTACGCTTGCTTTTCCTGTTAGTTCTTACAATAATAAGCTCTTACCACAAACCCAAGTCTTGCCAGGGATGGCTCATTATCCTCACAATAAAACAAAACCAAAACAACAAATAAGAAAGCTCACAGAATCTGCTCTGTGAAAGAACTGAGAGCTGCTGCATACTGGGTAGTTCCTCCAAACCTGACTAAAATCCATCTGAAATCTTCACAGCATCCTTGTCAATGTGGTGAGAACACAACTGGCAGTGTCTGAGCTGCCAGGGTCAGCCTTCATTTTCTGATCCAAACTTGGACTTATTTGCTGTTTTCCCACATTCTCTCCCAGCCAAAGGGAAGCTGTAGCTGCCCTCTCCTGTCTACATTTCCATCCCTGAATGCATTTCTCCTGCTGGGGCCTCTATGGCAAAGTCTCCTCAGGCACACATCCAGCAAGGTCTCCTCTTGAGTCTGCCTCTCTCCTTAAGCCCAGCTAACCCAGGGCTGACTTTGGGCACAATCCAAGCAACTTCTTGGAGGCCTTTAAACTCATCCAAGTTTTTCATCCCATCCAGCTATTATCCTAATTCCCTTCAAACGCATGCTCACCCCCAAGAGCTCTGCAGATGAGCCCAGCTCTCCTTTTATCCCATGGTCCTCCTCTCCACTAACTTCATTAGAATTTTGTTAAGAAACAAGCAAGACTTGTTTGGAGCCCCATAGCTCTGCTGGCCACCAAACCATGCTGTCATCAGCTCCACTGGAATTACCCTGGATATCCTCTTGGATAGGAATTAACCTTTGCTAACACAAAGAGCTGCAACAGACCAAGCTTGCCTGGGCCGTGGGCTAAGAGCACGCAGACAGGCAGTTACTCCAGATGAAGTGCTGCTGTTTGATCTTCTGCGAAAGCAATGGTTCATCCACACAGCAACATTCCCATGCTCACAGCTCTTCTGCAGCGTTCTTGTGAGCAGCTGCACACCAGCCCAGTCTTGCAGGTGAATTTACTTTCCAAAAGACAAGGAGGTGCCTCACTTCTAAACCTTGCTTGGGGCTTGAACTGTCTTTCCTGCATTTATCTGCATTGTTTCCTTCTAAATTGTCTTCTTCCTCTAATTTAAAAACCAGTTATACAAGGACAGATATGTTATTACTCAACTTATGAAGTCCTACTCTATAGTAGGACTTTGCTATCTGTAGTCAAGACTCAGAGTTAATTAGGCAGTTGAGGATGACTGTTTCCACCTATCTGATATCTGACTGGGTTTAACCTTAAAAAATTATTGTCCACTATCTTCTGTGCAGTATCAGACTCCTTTCCTGCCTGAACTGTCAAAGAGAATGACATTGATAGCTAATGGAACTTGAGATGTCAGAGGCCAGCACCAGGGTAAGAAAGACACTCCACTTGGGAATACTGCATGGGTTCTCTGCAAAAGATGAAAGCCCTAAGTATAGGGTGCAAAGGGATGGGAAAACAGCATTCTACATCAGCAAAGATGCTGTTGTGTGGCAGAAACCCAAACCACCTTAGTAGCTAAGGGCAGCGAAGAGCAGTGCAGGTCTATGGCAGCATGCTGCAGCAGGGAACTGCTCCAGACCCTGCTGCACCCTGATCCTCAATGGCCATGGCTCTAACTCAGAACTGAGGGGTCATCAGAGGGACTCTGGGCTCTCTGAGCACTCCTCACCTGGAACACCTCGGTCTGGTTGGGCTGTGGGTGTGAGTGCTGGTCACCGCTCTGCTGGTTGTGGTGCTGGCTCTGCCACTGTGACCACACTTCAGAAGGTCTCCCCTGGAACTGCCCACTGCTCTGGCCACCTTCAGCTGCATGGGGGAAGAAAAGGCAGAAGTGAGAGAGAAGCTCCTCCAAAACATCTGCCTGCTTTGGGCAGCATCCATCAGTGTCTGGATTTGCAAAGGAGCCTTGGAGAAAGGCTCTGAGTGACACCAGCCCTGGGAGGAGGAAGCTGGAGGGAGTTTCAGTCCCAGAGCAAAGCTCAGGGCCACGGCTGCACAGCCATGAACTGCCCAGAGCAAAACACACAGTAACACAGTCAGCCAGGCACTGGAAAACCATCTTCAAGCATTCCCCCATCATTTTTTTATCAATAATTATGAGTATTTTTCATTTCACTTAAAAATCAAACTTCACCATCTGAATGCTGTTTCTCCTCAAACCACTAAATTCTTGCAGAGCAGTGGGTGCAATTTGGTACTCATCTAAGAAGCATGTGAGCATGTGAGCATTTTTTAAGCAGATGTAGAAACAGTATGATCAACAGACAATAGCCTTGCTAACTAAATACAGGCATTGCTGGACTGTCATGCCCTTCAGTGATACATCTGCAAAGTGATTCATTTAATATGCAGTTCATAGCAAATTATTATCCTGTCAATATGGTGATACTTCCCTAAAAGTCTCAGGCCATTTACATTTGACAGAGTAACATGAATAGCAAGGCTTTATTGTAAATACACTTCAAATGATGATTTCAAGGAAATTAATTTCTTCAGAATGGTCTACCAGGAAAAAAACATGTTGCCACACATTAATTTGGTTACCTATTACACATACATTTTTCATGAGTACAGTAAAAGATTACACTTAAGCTGGACTCATTTTACCCTGCATTTCTACAGACTGCCACTGAATTAAAATATTTTTGGATAATTTCCCATTCATTAGTTATGTCTTTCTAAGAACTAGCATTTTAGAAAGCTTGCCACCAGGCATATGCTTTTCCTCCAAACATTTCTACCTCTTTTTTCTTGTTAACGTTTTTCTCTGTAACTGCTCCACTTATTTTTGCCTGTTTTCCTCTCACAGCAGAGGATCAAGCTGTACATGTCTGGTTCTTCATGATCACCAGCATCCTCTGCCAAAGGTGCCAAATTTCCAGTGCCAAACTTCCACACCTGTGCTATGCCAAGGCTTTGATAGCCAGACTCAATCATGTCAAATCAGCCACTACTCACAGCCATGACTTCAGAAAATACAGACACACATATTTAACCCAATCCCTTTGGCTACCAGCTAAGCCATGCAAAACAGATAAAGGGAAGGTTTTACAGGAAAGCAAATGAGCTGCAGTGATGCATTTCTATCACATATGAAGTAGAAGATTACAGTCCTTCCCTTACTGACATTACCACAACCAATAATTCAGCTGACTCAAAAACCCTGCAGACATTTTACGAGCCAAAATAAAATTCATCTAAGTTACCCTTTAAAAGCAAGCTGCAAGTTTGTTTTGGTTTTTTTTCCCTCTCAGAACAACACACTGAAATTAACTGAGTGAAGCAAATGATGCTTCTTTTCAGCAGAACAGCTCCTGCCAGCCGGCGGCCGAAGCCGCTGGTCTCCGTGAAGGCTGGGTTATTAATAGCACCCAAACTGATGTAGGTCAGGAGATGTTTCTCATTAACTGAAAGGGTTCTTGCCAAGTAGCTTAAGCCTGAAATACAAGGCTGTCTCATAAACAAATGTACAATGCCTGGTGGAAATGGAAATGGAGGGAGGAATAAGCTGTGTGGGCAGAGCTCCATCCCAATGCCCTTTTTCTAGGTCTGTGCCCGTGGGGCCTCGTCTGCAACAGGTCTGTGCCAGATCTGCTCCCCAGGGACAGGAGCAAACAACACACACTACCACACTGCTACCTGTGCCTTTTGGGATTGCACCTTATTATCACCCAGTGACATTTCTCATGGAATCCATCATATTTTTTACTCTTGAATATTATTCTTCTGGTGGAGTGCAGAAAACTTACCAAGGGGTTACCTACTGGGTCATCGTCTGAAAACCACCAAATTAGCATGTAATAGGAAAAGAAAACCATTTCAAAACATGGCACCTGCTCTGATCAGGTTAGTAGTGCTGGGGGTACAAAAAAAATCCTGTTTTCAGGCAAATTCCAACATGCAATCTCAGTGCAAGAGAACACCATCATGAAGAAGAAGATAAAAAAATGAAAAAACCCTCACATTTGTGCCTTTTAAGTGTTCTCCTGAGAAGTAAAAAGAAATTGAACCAGCTGATCACAATTTGGAAGGATGGTTACTAGAGATATTAGCAAATCTTGAATCTTTCAGGACACTATTTATTGGGAAAAAATGAAGAAGTTCCCTCATACCATAAAATGACAATATACTGAAGTGTGTTTGATGTGGAGGAGATGCAGAAGGGGGGAACAGGTTCTGTCCCCTCTACTCAGCAGAAAGTAAAACCCTTTCACCACCTGGGCTTCCCAACTGACCCACCAAAAGAGCAATAAAAAACAATTTTTACTGATAAAATATTGGAAGATTTTTAATGAAGTTAGTGCTGAGGAGTTTCATTTCTACATGCATTTCTGTGTTACACCATTCAAAACTCACCAAAGCCTGCACTTCGGTTTGCTAGGCTGGAATAGGCATTCCCACTTGGAGAAGAGGTGGCTGGGCTGGACAGGGGGCTGTAGGATGATGGATCAGCTGGGTAGGTGTGACTTGTTCCAATGCCAAAGGGAGATGACTGAGCCTTCCCAGACTGAGATGGAATTTGCTGAGGAATAAAGCAGAAGGAAAAGGTTTTATTGTTGGGGAACAGCACAGCAGAATCACTTTTTCCAACACGCAGCAAAGACTAAATAAACTCTGTGGATGCCAACAGGCACGTTTCTCCTGTCTCAGCTGTATTTCATTTCTGTCCAAGCCAGCTTACTGCTGCAGAAGGAATACAACTGACTATAAACCAACACTTACAGCTCTCCTGCTGATTAGCTCACGTGTACTCTGTATCAGAGGTATTTGGAAAACCAGGATTTCTTTCACCACTGTTATGAGGATTAATCTCAAACTCAATATGAAGAATTAATCTTTATTTTCCAGGTGTATTGATTTTGCAATGCCACAGTAAAATCAGTTATCTGAATGTCTTGAAGGACACATGCAGGTCTCAGATGACCAGAGCCTCCAGTGCTTGGGACTAAATGGCCAAAAAAGTTTCAAAGCTAATGAGCTGCTTTCCCTCCCTGCCTATTGAATACAGGCAGCAGTTACTTTGCCTTCTATAAGGCTTGGAAGGGTGAATCACCAAGTTCTGGACAGAAGGGAAGAAACAGTTTAACAATGCTTTAATTGGGCAGCTGAGTGAATTCAAAAGCACTAAAATCCAGCTTGCTGTTATTTCACCTACATAATGGCCCTGTCACAGGATCTCCCAGAATGTTACACAAATGACTGAACACTGCAGAGGCTGCTTTGAGATGTGTACAACTGGTACACTGAGACTGAAGGGAGTGAAGTGTTCCATCCAAAGTCATGTGCTCATGTATGGTGCACAGACAGAATCTGATTATAAACCATTTCCCACACAATGAGTAAGTCCAGCAGTCCCAAGAAAAAACCACTGCCTAACCAACCCCACAAACAGAAACTGAAGGCATTACATCTCTGGATACCTGCAATGATGTGCACTGTTACTGGCAATCAATGCATGCAAAGGAAGCTGTTCTTCCCTGGGAGAGAGGGACAGGGAGCAAAACGAAGCCCCTACAATCCAAGGGGAAAAGGTCAAAGATCTGCTACACCACTCACACACACAGGTCCATGGGTTGGGCAGGATCCACCCAAGGGCACTGAGGTAGCTGGCAGAAGTGCTCACTGAGCCACTTCCCATCATTTCTCAGCAGGAAAACTTCCCTCACCAAATGGATTGTCAAGAACAGGAAGAGACTGCCCAAGGAAGAGACTGAGTCAGCATCCCTGGAGGTGTTTAAAAGATGTGTAGATGTGGCACCTGGGGATGTGGGTCAGTGGTGAAATTGGCAGCAGTGGGTTAATGGTTGGACTTGGTGACCATAAAGGTCTTTTCCAAACTTAATGATTCTATGATTTTTGGGCAAATGCAGGGGAGCTGAGGAGTAAAACAGATCCCAACAGGCATATAACATGTGGAAGATGCTATTAAGTCTTCAGTTCAGTTCCAAGCTAAGAAATTATACATTTTTGGTTTCCACAGTGGCAGTGGGAGCTCAGCATATCACTTCTGCAAGGTTTAACTCCATTTTACTTTATTTAAGATGGAATAGTTAATTCCAATTTCCTTACACTCACATACCAACTTGGTTGACTTGGACAGAACTTGTGTAGTAAGAGGAATGAGTAATTTGTTTCAGTAATTTTCAGCACCTTCCATATCATTTGAAGAAATGAGTTAATGTTGTGACTGGATTTCATTAACCAGGTGTGGCAGATAACCATGACACTCTGAGGGTTGGAAATAATCAGTGATTAATGTGGAAACAATTCACTTATTGAAAATTTATTTAGTGACCACCCCAACATGCCATTCCAGCCTGCCAAACAGTGGGAACTCAGGAGGGATTAACAGCAGCATTATTAAGATTGAGCATTATTATTTCATATTATTTGTCTTTTAATAGAGTTTTAAACCATTTTTTAACTGTTACACAGAACAAGAGGTGATTTCTGGGTTAGCACTGACAAGCATAGTGCATCTGATGGAGGTATGTGCTGTTTCCTCCAGCACACTGGGCAGTGCTAATGGAGGGGCAGCAGGCTGAGCTCTCAATCCATACCTGGATTTGTACGTGCCCCTTCTGCCCACCCTGGTAACACGGGCAACACTGCTGGGTGCAAAGTCCTGGTCCAAGAGAGATTTAATTCACAGCCTTAATACTAAAGCAGATCTGTCCTTTTTCCTTCATCCAGTGCACACATAAAACCAATGCAGGACAAGACCTTGCAGTGGGGTTTGGGTCAGTGCAGCCACTGCCACCTCAATGATCACCATCCCAAAGCAAGCGCAGTTACACACGGGGCAGCTCACACTGTCACAACTCCACCCCAAACACAAATCAATTACACTGAAACAATAAATGGGTTTACTAACACTTCTGCAAAAAGCACAGAGAGTGCAAATCTTTAATGACCATGAAAATGAAGCACTTGGAATCAATACCTGTCCTGGAAATGGGGGGCGATTTCCTGTCCAGGCCACCTGGCCCTGGTTGAGCTGCCGCGATATCTGTGTCAGGTTCTGGCCTGTCGAGGACGAAGACTGGATGTCGTTCACACCAGGCACATGCACCACAGATGAACTAAGGGTTCAGAACACACAGAGCCTCATTTGTAGGCTGTATTCTCAATGCACAAATTGTACCCCAGATAAAGAAATACTGACAATGTATTCAAACTAATTATTCAATCTGTCTTGATATGAAAAAAATGACTGAAAACTTTTAGAAAACTATGGAACATACTGGCATTCTAAATGTCAGTTCTAGTAGACACAGCAGGCAAAATTATTTCGAATTAGACTTCAGCAATCTCTTGGAAAGGGCTTCTAAGAATAAAAACAGTCTCACACATGGTGCATACACACTTAGCCCCACACCAGTTTAACATTTAATGGATTAAAAATCTGGCTTGCAGAGAGTATTCAAGCAGGTACTTCAGCACAAATTTGTGCTTAAAGTCAACAGTATTTAAGCATTTGCTTAAATGCCATTCTAAATGAAGATGGGCACAAAAGATGATACTTATAAGCACTTCCTAATTTGTTTCCTACCTGGGAAATGAAGAATTATGTGCTACATATTAAAAATAAGGGCTTTTAATTCCTTTTTTCAGTAACTGATGCTAAAGAAGAACAGGCAGTTATATACCCAGGAAAAAGAATAATCAAGACAGGAAGTTAAACTCATTTAGTAGCTTTGGAACACTGATAATAATAAAAACAATATTTTTAAGGAACATTTTTATATGTTAGCTCTTTCCTAGTTACTGAATTTCACTACAGAGAAATACCCAGAAATTCCTAATTATAAGAAAAACTTTATGAAGGAACTGCTCCACTTCACCATTTTATTCTTATGGAAGTCTTGAGCAATGGAATCTACACAACCACGCATTCTGACTGTACTTTTACATATAAATCCATACTTTTTACACGTCATATATAAATGAATAGAAATGAAGACAGCATACAAAATTACTTTTGTGGATCCACTGAAACAGCTTGTTCTTTTCTCCAATCCCTTCCCTATTGTTTAATTTCACAATCTTACAGAGAGAGAAGAGAGCAGATTGGGAAAAGAAGTAAACAAGGCTGAGCAGAGAGAAAGCAGGAATCTGAATCCTTGGAAAAGGCTGTCAGGATCCCTCCTAGAGTGCAAGCAAAACGTGGCAGGCATTTGAATATGGGAGTTGTTATTCTGGATTCCTTTCTGCCTAAAAGCAAAGTGTATGTCTAGAAATTCTTTGTAGAGTTTTCTAATTTTTTAAAAACCTGTTTTATTTTTATTTTATACTATCATAGAGTCCCTAAAGAGGGAAATGTAGACCAGAAAGTCCATCTAAATTTGGCTGGAGCACACAGCAGCTGCTGGGGAGGGCTGGCCCTGCTGCCAACACCTTCTCAGCTGGACTGGCAAGTCCCATCGTCTAAGGAGCCTGGACTGTATCTGGAAGTGCATTTTGAAAGCAGGATTCTGCAGAACAGGGCCTAGAGGCTGCCCAGGCTCAGTGACTGAATGGGCCAGACTGGAGATTATACAGAGGACAGCTCACTCAGAGTGGAAGTGCTGGCAAAAATGCAAGCCATTATTTGATGTAACAGAATAGCAGTAGGAAAAAAGCCATAGTTAAACATCAGGAATTAGCAAAGGAAATGAACAGAACACAAGCCAAACCCTCAGATGGCAAGTCAGTCACCCAGTAATACACAATATCCAATTAAAAGACATTTAAATTTACTCTCATATCTCCCAAAGTTATACTTGATTTTAATTTGACAAAACACACTCGCATGGATCTTATTTCTCTTCACTGAGATTATTAGCAATTACAACTTTAAGAGCACATTGGTTTAAATAAAATCAGTGTTTGCCTATGTTTTCCAGTTCGAGGAACTGACAGGTTCTGAGTGGCTGCTCCTTCACAGCCTTGGCTGGTTTGAACAGGAGAATGAAACTCCAGAAAGACAATGGGGATATCACAAAGCACGAAGGTAAACACAACTGCTGCTATCACACTTTTCAAAAGCAACTGGAACCTGTATTGCCAGCTGGCAGGCAATGACACACACTTAGAATTACTCAAAAACGCCTTGGACCATGCCAGACCACCACCTTACGTGTATTTGGAAGCTGCCTTAGAAGAGCATTCATGCCCCTGTCCCAGTCCTCACCTGGGACTATGGATGCAGCATCCCTCTGCTCCCTTTGATACCCACATCAGTGCCCTTCAAGGCAGCCTGCAGGAATAGTGACAGCTGTAAGTGCAAAACAAATCTTTGCACTTTCCTAGCTTGGTTGGATGTTCCTCAGATCGCTGACCCTGTCCTGTCACCTCTCAGAGTTATCTCCCTTCAGAATTTGTTGCTGCTTCTTAGTTTTTTTTCCAATTACAGTATTACAGCAAAAAGTACCTACTTACCAGCCAATATTTTTAAAAGAGATACCCAAATCATCTCAGCTTGTAAGGCCAGCATAACTGCTGAAACATCCCCAGCAGTGAAGTGTACATGAAGTAAAATTCATTAATGTCAAGAAAGCTCTTGCTCCTTGGGTTGGTTTTGTTTCCACCATACTGAAGGGGGACAATCCCCCCTCTCAGACAGAAACTGATCCACTCAGGATCTGCACTAAATACCTGAAAGTCTTTCCCGAGTGTCCTGGCTGAAATGGGCTTCCCTGTGAGTAAAGCTGCTGGTTTCCTGCTGTGGATGCAGAGGCCATCATTTTTTTATCTGCTACAAGAGAAAAACAAATCACAGAAAATTAATTTAGCGGATGAGATAATGAAGGAAAAATTATTTAAAGACAATTGCAATGTATGTTTTCTTCCCTTCTTCAAGCTTCATGAAGAAGCCCTGTGGAACACATTAGGAATGACAAAATGACAATTCAGTGTGAAACCAGAGACACAGCTGGTTTGTGTCTCCTCTGTAGTCTCCCCACAGGCTGTGCCTCATTAATGCCATTGTTTGCATGGAACATTGTGCTAGCTTTGTCCTCTGACCACACAGCCCAGACCTGCTGGAAGCTACTCCTGACTGGACAGAGCACAGCTCCAGGTGGGGAGTGAGGGCTACCCCAGGCACAGACTGGAGAGAGGAACAAAACTTTTCTGGAAGAAAGAGGTGAGGTCTGCCCAGGGGGATGGAGGGATGGCAAATGAAACAAGCCTGCTCTGAAGAGGGTGTGATGCACATGCACCTCTGTGGCTCAGCTGAGGGTACAGTTCTGGCACCAGGAAAATTCCTCTGATGTGGCAGCTGAAGGCTCCCACCCTGCTGGGTCAGAGAACCCAAGGAAGGTCCAAGAGCTCTCTCCTAACCAGCTGACAATTTGCTTCCTGGGACAGCCCAAGGAGCACCCACCTCACCAGCAGCCTGGTGGCACTGCCTGCTCATCTCAGGGTGACAACCTGCAGGCACTTTGCCCCTGAGTGTCACAAGACCTGCACACAAAACACAGGTCTGCTGTGGAATTTGCTGTCCTCATGTGGCTTGGGGGAGCCATGATATAGGATGGGGAGCCATGAAATAGGATGGAAGCACCCCAGAGGGGTGGAAGACAAATGAGCACAGTGAATAACTTGCACAAAGTGATGCCATTAACTTTTATAGTCTACTCTTAATGTGGCAACTGGAGATCAATCTCTAATTGAATGAAACGAGATTGGGTGAGCAGCACCATTTGGCCCCTTAATTTAATTTTCTGGTACTGGATTATTCCAAAGCCCAGGGAAATCTCCCTACTACTTCTCTTAAGATAACTTACAGGTCTGCTACACCATCCTTTATTCACTTTCTCCATCTCCCCTCCAAGTGCAAAACACTCTGCAACTCACTGATGGTTTTGCAACCATTTGTTGCTGACAGGCCTAGAAATCAAATCTGCCTCCTCATTTCCCCTTTGCTCTTTTCAGATTCCCACTCATTTCACAGGATGCTCTCTCTGATATGAGGCCCACTCAACTCAGAAGTAACAGAAGTAACAGAGGTAATTTTTAGCTGTTTAAAATTTTTTTAGCTTTCCCTAGCTTTTAGAGACCTCCTGAGTGTGACTCACCAAAGGCCTCCAACACATACCAGCTCTTCTCTAAGTTGATACATTATGTTCCTAACAAGAACCTAAGCTTGCCTCTCAAAAGAAAAAAGTCACCTCAAATTCTCCCATAGGAGCCTTGGAGAGGGAGTGTGGATGCCACTGATGCAAGCTGGCATTGCTTGTCCTTTGTAATGAAGAAATTTGTAGAAATTCCTCCCTGGATACCTACTGCCCAGCACAGAAACCAAGGCTGGGCTGCAAAACTACACTCTCATATTAAAAAAAAAAACAACAACAACAGGGAGAAATGGACACAAGGTGTAGAGAAGGTTGTGTATATAGAAGGAGGAACTGAGAATGGGTTGGCATATCTCTGAGAAGAAGGACAGATGAATTTGTCTTTTTCTGCAGTAAAGTCATTCTTGCATGAGATGTCCCATTTTCTAAGGCCAGCCTTTGCAGGGACACCAAACTCTCAAGGCTGGAAGAAACTGAGCCAAAATCCTGCGGGTGCTTTAGATATTTGAGAACAACTTACCAGAAAAACTGAGAGTGCCCCAAATGAAGTGGAATTCCTCAAGTGCAGCAGAGTTGCCATGGCAGCTGCCAGGGTCTGTGCCACAGGATGAGGCCAAGACAAAGGGAACAGCTAAACTAATAGCAAGCAGCTAATTCTCCTTCCTGAGTTACCCTGAATGCTCTTTAGCCTCTGAATCTGGCCCACATCTCTCCCAGCTGTATTCCTACTCAGGATTTTTCATACAATTCTCTGCTCTCACCTTTGGTACAGCACCAATAAAAAATTTTTTTTTTTTTTGTGAATTTTACCTGTTTCTCTCTAAACTCTACCACTGTACTGGTCAATGATAAGCCTTCCCCCAGCAGGACCAGTATTTCCAATGTTTCTGCCTCTTGACTGAATCTCTCTCTAAGAACTGCATCATCTCATGCTTCAAATCACTTCCATGAATCAGTAAAGCTAGGCTTCCTCTCCCAACTTCTGGGGTTTTAATTAAGTGTGGCCACTTCATGCAATTATAGCAGCAATCTCCCTGTGTCAGCCCATGTTCTTACAGAATGAGATCAGGTATCAACATAATGCAAATGTCTGGCAGGCAGCACGCAGGCTTGTCAATATTGGTTTTGGACAGGGTATCTCATCCCTAACTGGGAACCATGCTTTATCATTCAGAGGAGACCTTGATCACAGCTCCCATGACAAATTCAGAGAAGGAGAATGTCCCAAAAAAAGCACAGCCTGTAAATTGATAAGAATGAAAAGAGAAATGGCATTTCCAAGAACATAACCTCCCAGCTACCTCACAGCTTGCAACACCCTTAACCCTAACCCCTCCCCACAAACAGCTGAGAGCTGCCTGAAAAAGAGCCAGTAAGGCAGCCAAAAAGCAAGATGTTCTTGCTTGAAAAAACATATTCTGGTGTTTAGGGTTGGAGTCTTGCTACCTTCTAATGGACCCCTTTTGTGGCCTCAGCTGTTGACTCCACTGTTCCAGTAAACAGACAAGGATGAACAGGAATAGCAGAGAAGTCCTAGCAACAGGAAGACAGAATATCAAGTATATGTTGCAGTTACAATGTCTTCTCTAATTGAAAAAGCCAACTCAGACATAAGAAACCAACAGTGAGGTCACCTTCCAACACCCCTGGAGTCAAACCCTGTGGGTCGTTTCCTCCCTGCACTGCATGACACTTGCACATTGATTTATTTAAAACAAATGTAAAAATTCCTCTTTTTCAGTGAGGACAGTTAAGAACAATAAACAATCAATGAGCTCTTCCACAAGCCATGGCATTAATGAGCTGGTTTCCTACAGACACACTTCAGATGATCCCTTCAGCTGCCAGTCTTAGTGGTTTCTGTCTTTTAGGGCAACAGGCAGCACAGGCTGGGGCTACTTTGAGACAGCTCCATCTGTCTGACTGACAAGCTGGCTGCTACCTCTTGGAACAGGGATGGGAAATCCTTTGGTGAGGACATCAGTAAGGACTCTGTCCTCAGAGCAATTTCCAAGGAACACAGAAAAACATACTGGT
>VZTT01038906.1:11180-28518 GCA_013400855.1 Buphagus erythrorhynchus | reverse complement strand
ATCAACCCTGCTCCCTCAAACCCATCNCCCATCGAGCCAGTTTGTCCCTGGACCCCTCCAAGGAAGAACAAACTTTACCTTAGAACACCACACATGGCTCCTGTGCATTGCTCCAGCGTTGGCTGAAGTGGGGACTCACAAAAGAGCTGGTCACTCTGCCCGGGAGCGAGGGCTGTGCCTGTTCCTCTAGGACATCCTTCTCAGGATACTTCCCCAGAATGTTGTGGCACTCCACCACTGCTCGCCACTGCAACTAGTCCCAACCCCTTGCCATGGGCAGGGATGCCTTCCACTAAATCAGGTCACTCAGATCCTTACCCAGCCTGGACTTGAACATCTCCAGGGATAGGGAGTCCACAGCAACAAGGCAGGCATGGGAATATCTCAGAGGAATGGGAATTTTTTCCTCTCTTCAGGGGAAATATTACAGGTGCTGCAGAGTGATTAGTCAAGTCTGCACAATCTCTGCTGGTGGTGGAAGGACAATTAAGAACTTTTTGGTCAAGGTAGGTCTCATTGGACAGGTCCAGTTTTGCAGTCCTTACCTGGACAGTTGCCCCACTGCAAGTACAGTGATCTCTAAGATTTAGATCGAGAGTTATTGTTTGCTGCTGTTCCAGCTTTTTTTTTTTTTTCTTTTAAATCTTCTTTCCATTCTGCCCTAAAAATGCCAGAGCTTGTTATCCTCTCTGAGACTCAACCTGAGCATTTGTGCTGCAGACTCCCTCGTGCCCCTTCTGATCAGCCTAACCAGCAGAGAAATGAGCTCCTTACACTTCTTTTTGAGGAGTCCTTGCTGTCCTCCAGCTTGGCTTGACCTCCATGGGATTCCCTCTGTCCTGCACTGCCCATCCCCTGAGAAGAGCAGGAGGTGGGTTTCTCTGGTTCTGGCTGGGTTTCCCATGGGAGATGCCACAAGGAGCAGTTTGTGACACTTCCCAAAGACCAAACTCACCACTCCTGGCTCTCTGGCAACCTGAGAAGCAAGACTCAAAGTGTCACCTGATCAAAGGATCTATCTCTGAACAATGTTCTTCCCACTCTATCTGGTCTGGGTTGTCCTTGCCTAATTTCACCCCTCTAAAAGTTAAATTTCTGTGCAGTCAGCAGAAAAAGGATGGGCAGCTTCAGAGCATAGTTACTGCTGTCCCAAAATACCTGCCTAAAACAGGGGGCAGGAATTGCCTTCCAGTTGTGCTGGCATCTTCTCCAAATCCTCCAGAGAAACTCTGAAGGATCAGCTTGGACAAGGAAGATGTCCAATTTTTAGATGGCTAAAACAAGGTGAGACGAATTCCCATCCCTGGCTTCGTGTTTTAGGAACCACACAGGGAAGAACAATTCTTCCACTGCTTTATTAAGCAATCTTCAAGCTTATTTATCTCTTCCTTCCAGTCTCTTTAAATGCCACTGAAGTTGCTGTCATCACAAATCAGTCACCAGAACTGCCTTTCAAAGCAAAACTCCAAACTGAGAAGACAAGACATTGCTGGGCAGCAAACCCCGACGGGCTGAGTATTGCTGAGACAGGAGCACGGGGGCTGCTCCAGCCTCTCCTCACCCTGGGCCAAACTGGTCCTGTCCAGGGGAGCAGGGTGCCCCAGGAGCATTACAGCAGCTGGATTGCTTCCAATTTTTGCACTTCAGGAGGACTTTCTTTACAAAATAGGTTGTTAATAATTGGGACAGGCTGCCCAGTGAGATGGTAGAATCACCATCGCTGGAGGTGTTCAAGGAACAACTGGAAGTGACACTGAATGCTCCGGTTTAGTTGACAAAGTGGTCCAAGTTTGGACTTGATGCCCTTTGAAGACTTTTCCAACCTGTATGATCCTGTGAAATCAAGGATTCACCTCACATTTTCTCCCCACTATTGGCCATTAGCAAGATCCTATAAGAAAACTAAGATCAGGGAAAACACTTATTTCTCTTTAATAATTCCACTTTCCACACATTTTCACCCCAGAGGACTCCTTGAACTCGTTGCCATTTGTCTCAAACAGACTTTTCTTCCTCATTCACATTCTGGAACAAACCAGCGGTTGTTTCCTATTCCCAGTCCTTGAGTCCTCCAGGATTTTTCAGGCTGTGCAGATGTCCAGAGTCCCTCTGGAGAGGTTTGTCACTGTCCAGCCTCAGCAGCCGTGTGTCCCAGAGGTCCTCAAGCCCCAGCAGTTCTCATGCAGTGACTTCTTCCCAAGCTGTGCCATGAGTGGGGATCAGCTGGTGCTCCCCAGTGGTGGCTGATCAGCTGGTAAATGGAGATTTGCTCCAGGAGAAATGAGTACCTACCCCAAGATGATGCTGCAGGATGTGTTTGAGTCCCCAGTGAGCCTAGGCTGGACAGTGAGATTTGGGAATGGTGATTTATAAAAGAGCTGGAAGAAGTGAAGCAGAAAAGAGCCGAGGGAATAAAGGGCTTAAGGGCTTTTTTTTAGGTTTTTATGTTTTCTTGAGGAAACAAAGCTGGGGAGGTCACACCCTCAGAACGCCCATCTCTAATTTTCTGTGTCTTTATCATTCCTATCTGCTCTAACAACTTCTTCATCCCTCCAACAGTTTCTACTAGACCCTAAGGAGACAAAAGATACCCTATCAATATCTTCTCCCAGGTGAAGCTGCAGATGACAGGCACAGCTCCCAAAGAAGGGATATCTTAAAGACTTCTTGTTTAAAGATTGTTGGTTTCACTTTATTTGGGGATGGGCTTTGAGGATGAGGCTTTGAGCAAACTCATCTAGAGGAAGGTGTCCCTGCTCATGGAATGAGATGATCTTTAAGGTGCCTTCCAACCCAAATCATTCAGTGATTCTATAATTTGTTTGGATTCTTTTTTTTTCCCAATGAGTGATTTTGTTTGATTAGAAACAAACTGCATCCCCAATACATTTTATATATATTTTATACATTTTAGTTATCACCATATAACATCACTCTGCCCATGAGTTCTGTGTAATGAACTTTATGACATTCCCAAAGTACTTGCCATGTGCTGGTTAACTGCCACTCTCAGCCAGGGAAAGAGGCCTTGGGAAAGGGTGAGAGGATTCAAAGGACACATTCATACCTGAAAAAGCTATTTGAAAATAAGTTTCAATGGCTATTCAGGTTTTTGAGCAGAAAACTCACTCTATAAGTGCCACAGCTGAACAGAATGAAATTGAAGTTCATTTTCAGCGTCAAAGAAACATTACTATAAATCCTACTGTGAACTCAAAGGTACCAATGCCAGGTGTCTGGGTAGCAGGGATGCTCAGAGGGTTTTCCAGATGTCACCTATCAAGAGTAATCCTAGGAGAAGGACTTGGGGATGCTGGCAAGAGGCTGGACATACACTGGCCCTGAAAACCCCATGTCCTGGGCTGATCCCACAGCATGGGCAGCAGGGGAGGGGGGATTCTGCCCCTTGGCCCTGATCAGGTGAGACCCCACATGGGGTCCCGAGCACAGGAAGGACATGGGTTGGAGTGAGTCCAGATGAGGCACCAAAATGACCAGAGGATGGGGCACCTCTTCTGAGAGGAAAGGTTGAGGGAGTAGGGACTGTTCAGCCGGGAAGAAGGAAGGCTTTGGGGTGACATAATTGTGGCCTTCCAGTGGCTGAAAGGAGCCAACAGCAAAGTTGGAGGAACACCATTTACAGGGGCGCGGAGAGACAGGACAAGGTTTCACAGTGACAGAGAGCAGGGTTAGATGGGATATTGGGAAGGAATTCCTGGCTGTGAGAGTGGTGATGCCCTGGCACAGGTTGCCAGTGGAGCTGTGGCTACTCAATCCCTGGAAGTGTCCAAGACCAGGTTGGATGGGGCTTGGAGCACTCAGGTTAGTGGAAGGTGTCCTTGTGCATGGCAGGGGGTTGCAATGTGGTGGTTTTTTTAGGTCCCTTCCAACCCAACCCAACCCATTCCATTATTGCATGACTCTATGAACTCATGTGGCATCATGAACAACCCATGAAATAACTTTATTGTCCTTGGTAGGGAGGTCCAGGCTTGGTCTTTTCTGCTTTAGCCTGGATTTGGAGTAGGGTTTTTTTCTCTTATGGTCAACAACAGGTGCTTGTCTCCAGAGCACAAAACAAAATCCAGACTCTTTCCTGGAGCAGAATTCCCCTCTCCACAGGCACTTCAGGAGCAGCTCTATCAACACAGCAACCAGCTGTGCCTGGCAAAGGTAAATCTGCCCCACCAGTGCATCGCTGCTGTCTGAGGGTGGCCTGACAAATCCATTGACGTGACATAAGGAAAGATTTAGGAGAGGTTTGGGAGCATAATAAATGAATCCCCCATCAAGTCGACTCTACATTCCTTGGATCTAGCAAGCAATCACAATAAGCCCTTTGGATTACTTGAGACAAATGCCTGTCTGCACAACAAATCACTGCAGATTGCTTATGACAGCCAAATGAGACGTCCTTTCAGAACATCACCAGCAACTCTCACAGCTCTGGAGCACATTATACAGCAGGAGTTAAGAAATCTTAAAAAACCACATCACCTCTTCTGGGTCTTCTTTCATGGGATAAAGACAAGTGACTTCTACCCTGCTCTTCCAGGGCAGTTTGGCCAAATTGTTTGCTACAAGGCATTAGAGCTTTTGTGTTGTCTTTGACATTCCAGGTTACTAAAGGATTATATCCATAGACTGTGGTAATCCCTGAATATTCAGAAAATACACACACGGCTCTGCAAACACCAGACATCTGCCCCATGGTGCTGCACATCTGCCATTCCCATGGATTTCTGAACAATTTCCTTTGATGAGCAGGTTTATTCCAATGGAAATCGACAAATGAGAACAGCTCCCGTCCCCTCTCCACGGCTGTGCCAAGTCTGCAGTTTTGTAGCTTAACATTTTTATCCAAGACAAAAGATGCAGTCAGGCTCTTTGGACATTTCACAAACACACATAAATGTTGAAAGATAAATAGGTTGGATGCACACATGCACACACACACAAACTCACCGAAATCTCCTTTGCTAAAAAATCTGCTTCTGAAACGAATACATATTTTTTAAATTAACATTTTTTAGAGACACCAACTGCATCTTGAGAGCAGAGAACACATTATTTTGTAGGCGTTTTCAGCAGCACAATACCAACCCCTATTTTTAACTATTGACTAATTACCAGTAGATCTTAATTACATGGTGTGTGGAGGCACTAATAAGTTTACAAATCTGCCAACAACACTAAACACATATGTCTTTGCAAGCATTAGCCACTCTCTCTTATTTTTTAAAACCTTTTCTCTCTTTCCCCCCTCCAATTTGGCAGCAGAAGATCCTGGGAAAGGCTGTAATTGTGGCTGATTAGAAGGCGAGCATCTAAACACCCATCCTCGTGGAGAAAATAATGGCTCAAAGCACGAGGAGGAATGAAAAGAGAAGCCAGCAAAGGCTGGAGAATTTGGATTTTCAGCAGGGTGAGAGAAGGGTTGCCTTTGGAGCTGTTAACTTTTGTCTTCTCTGCAAGATTTATGGAGACATGTGCAGGTTTATTGGTTAACTTTGTTTAGGAAACAGTGGCTTGGAGCAACCTGGTCTATGGAAGGTGTCCCTGCCCACAGCAAGGGTTTGGAATGAGATGATCTTCAAGATCCTTTCCAAACCCTCTTCTGATTCTATGATATAGTGTCTGAGAAGAAGGATGGTATTATTTTATGCGTTTAAGTTTATTATTCTTATGCAAAAAGTACTCAGCATGAACTGCCCCTGTTCTGCTTTGCTGGGTTATGGCACAGTGCAGCCAAAACCATCCCAGGGAGATTTTCTGACAGGGTTTTCTTCTCTTGTTTGAGAATTTTGACAAAGTTTTTGCATTCTCAGCTCCTCAGAGGTGTTTTACACCACAGCTGGACCCTCACATCTACCAAAATACCGTTCAGGCCCAGACCCCACAAAGGTGCCCAAGCTTGTGGGCTCCTTCAACAGCCCCAAGTGGGGCTGAGAAAAGTTTGAGCCCTGGGGTGCTCCTCCTGTGCAGGGTCTGTCACAGGGGGCAGGGGGCTGTAGGTCTGCAATGCTCCTGTTAAATACAAATTTGGGGGAAGTTTGCCCAGTGGCACTGAGAAGATTCATGGAGATTCAGGAGGCAAAGAGGTCGCTGCAGTCAACAGAGCCTCTGGAAGTCATAAACTTTCATAGTCTTCTTCAAAAGTTGGTCAAGAGGGAATGGCTTTAAACTGCCAGAGGGCAGGGATAGATGGGATATTAGGAAGGAATTCTTCCCTGTGAGGGTGGCACAGGGTGCCCAGAGAAGCTGTGGCTGCCCCTGGATCCCTGGAAGTGTCCAAGGCCAGGTTGGATGAGGCTTGGAGCAAGCTGGGATAGCGGAAGATGTCCTTGCACATGGCAAGAGGTGGAACTGAATGCTCTTTATGTTCCCCTCAAACCCAAACCATTCTGGGATTTTATGGTTGAACTCAAGTACTATCAGCTACAGAAACTGAACATCTAGAAGTCTGATGGGAAAGACTTCCATGTGCTCTTCCATCAGTTGAGTTTCTGACAAAAAGAAGCATCCCCCTGAGATCACCCTCAGCAGAAGCCTCTGCACACCCAACAGCACTTAGTCCAAGAGGTGCCCACTTGTGGAAGGTTTGATGTTGCTTTAGAAGCTATATAGAAGCTATTAATAATATCAGAGAGCTATTAGAAAAAATAAATTATAGTGGAATTGTATGGGCTTTTTTTTTAAATAAATAATTCCAATTATTTGACAAGATGGAAAATTAATCTTCTCTTTCCAAGAGCAAGTGTAACCAAAGGGTGAAGAATGTTCATATTCCTGGAATAAACACTGGGGACACTTTTAGTCTGTGTCCATGCTGTTGCTGATCTCCTGAATGATTCGCCACGGAATCACTGGATAAACTTGAGTTTTATGACTCCATAAATGAGAGCAGGTGTCTGCTTTGCACATTCATATTTCTAAATGCAGGAGGGTATTTCTGTCTGGGATGATTCAGTGTTTATATTTACACGGTGGAGGGGAGGAGATTATTGTCATTTGCATTGATGAAGGAGGTAGTTGTCACCTTCCAGTTTTTCCATACTGAATCTTTGTTAGCAAATAACATGTCTTGAGTAAAATGAGAGCAGGAGATAATTTAAATGGGTGCCACACTTAGCCCCAGCAATGAAATTACAAAAGTGAATCAACATGAAAGCAGAATCATTTTTTTTTCTCAACAATTTAGGTAATTATGGACAAAGCAGACATCAGTTTTCTCTGCAAAGAAACTGAACCAGTTACTCTGGTGTCTTAGGGCAAAACTTCAGTTCCTTAATTAACAGATTCAGAAATATTGTGTGCGCTGGCAGATGGAAAAAATTATAAGAGCACTTGGCAAAGCTGGAAATGCTGGTGATTGCACATATCAGAAAGCACAGTGTGCCTGAACCAGGACTTCAGAATAGCCAGACTTCATTCTGAGATGTTGTCTGAAACAGCCAGGTGATAATTTTTGCCATAGACATGAGAGACTTCCAGCGTCCATTTCAAGCTGGGCAAATCTCATCCATCCCCAGAGTTATTAAAGGACCTTATTAAAAGTCAACTTAATTCAAGGCATTTAAAAACAGAGAAGGGAAATTAGTGATGCTTTTAAAATGGTGAGAGAAAGAAAGAAGGAAAGAAGGAAAGAAAGAAAGAAAGAAAGAAAAAGGAAGGAAGGAAGGAAGGAAGGAAGGAAGGAAGGAAGGAAGGAAGGAAGGAAGGAAGGAAGGAAGGAAGGAAGGAAGGAAGGAAGGAAGGAAGGAAGGAAGGAAGGAAGAAAGAAAGAGAAAGAAAGAAAGAAAGAAAGAGAAAGAAGAAAGAAAGAAAGAAAGAAAAGAAAGAGTGTTTGTTAGCCTACAAAAAAGAGTTCTGCTCCATTATGGAATAAATAGTGTTTTTGCCCCATCTCTTTACATGTAATGCCAAGTGGCAAAGACAGGTGAATGGATTTCCCCAAAACAGGTAAAAATTCGATGTCATTGCCTGAAACTGGAGCGTGTTTCTGCCAAGAGAAGCTGATCTAGGAGAGGACAAAGTCATGGGATGGGAAGATCCCTGGCACAGGACTGATATTAGATGATTTTTAAGGTCCCTTCCAACTCAAACCATTCTGGGACTCTATGTTCCCACTCAGGGCCCAAGTGGGACAAATGGTAGTTGAAGTGGAGCCAAGGCAGGGGGAGAAGATTTACAGAGTGCAAAAGGACACAAAAATCAGAATCCTGTGTGGTGCATGGGGAGAGGGGCTGCAAAGGTGTCACCAGCACAGAATTAAAGAATCTCAGGAGATGGAAGGGACCCACAAGGTTCATCAAAATCCAGCACCTGGATCTGCACAGGACAACTCCAAGGTTCATGCCATAAACAGGAATAAAATGGAAATGGAAATTCTATCCTCAGGAAAAAAAGGAGAAAAAGGAGAGAAAAGCAAGGAGACCTGGTGTGGACAGAGCTTTAGGAAAATGTGCCATAGAGGATCTCAGAAGATCAGCAGGGAATCAGGGGAAGGTGATTTTTCTGCAGTACTTCGTCTAGAGGAAGGACCAAGGAGAGAAGAAGTAAAGACACCAAGGTGTAGCAGCCCACACTGGAAAGAGGCAATGCTTCAGCTGATGTTTCAGCCAGAGGGAGATGTGAGAAGCTGCAGTCACCAGTCACCTTTTCCTTGACTTTTTTCCAGGAGGAAACCCAGGTACATTCAGATTTGTGCACCATCCTGTCTAAGTTTGGTTTGATATAAAAGGTCATGCATTTAAGTCACAATTCTGTAGTGACAGTGTTAAATACGAGAAAATATTGTCTTACAGTCAGAGGTTCAGGGGAGGTTTACAGCATCATGAGATCCCACTTGAGGTACTGCTTCCAGCTCTGGGGCCTCCAACATAAGAAGGATATGGACCTGTTGGACTGAGTCCAGAGGATGCTCTGGATGTTCCCTCTGCTCTGGAGCCAGGCTAGGACAGCTGGGGGTGTTCACCTGGAGAAGAGAAGGCTCCAGGGAGAGCTCAGAGCCCCTTCCAGAGCCTAAAGGGGCTCCAGGAGAGCTGGAGAGGGACTTGGGAAAAAGGATGGAGGGACAGGACACAGGGAATGGACAGGACACAGAGGGCAGGGTTAGATGGGATGTTGGGAAGGAATTTTTCCCTGCCAGGCCCTGGCACAGGGTGCCCAGAGAAGCTGTGGCTGCCCCTGGATCCCTGGAAGTGTCCAAGGCCAGGTTAGGCAGGGCTTGGAACAACCTGGGATAATGGAAGGTGTCTCTGACAATTGCAGGGGGTGGAAAGGGATGAACTTTTAGGTCCCTTCCAACTCAAACCATTCCGTGATTCAGTGATTATCAGTTATAAAAAAACAAGCATCAGGGACTGTGGGAAGGGGAATCATTGTACAGAGAATATACCTTACCCTAGTTAAGGTGTGAAATCCAGCTCCACTTCCACAGTTCATGGCTCCACACTGGCTTTTCTAGTGACCCAGGAGAACAGAAAAACTGGATGTTATGTTACCCACACTTCCCACTGGCACAGGGGCCAACCTTCACCCTGCTTGGAATGGGGAGCATTGCCTGATAAGTTTATTTTTCACTGAGCTCTGAGGAGCAGCATGGCACAGTGACAACAGCAGCCAACTACTCTATGAGATACATCCCTGCCTTTCAGAGCCAATTAAATCACTGGAATCCCATGGGGGGAAGTAGGAAATGCTGTGTAGTCGCTTTTCCTAAATCCCAGCTTGGAAAAGCACTGAGCAAGTCCATCAAACTGGAGGCCTGAGCTGTTAATGCTTTTCCAAGGGGAGAAACACAGTTCCCTGCACTGCTCACCACCTTCCTTGGCTGATGAAGTCATGGTGCTCCTTCCTACTGGGTAACGAGTCCCTCAAGGAGCAGGACTGAGGGGATTATCCATGGTTTAATGGGAAAGATGCAAGTACTTCCAGAAAAGGCAGGCAGGATGGAAATCCTGGAGTCACCCTCTCCTGGCAAGCTTCACTCCTCAGGTGGCCCCAGGACCAGGCATCCAATGTCACTGGTTCAGCTGATGGCATTGAAATAGTGTCCCACAAAGGCATTTTGGGGGAAGCAGAGAGAGCAGATAGGTTCCTTTTGATGCACAGTAATAAATGAAAACAGCTGCAGCTCTCAGGAGATCAAAGGGAGCCTGAGGAGAGCTGAATAAACCCTGTCACCGAAGGTAAGATCAAGATAACAGGAACTATGAAGTTTGCTAATGCACACATCTCGAGACCATACTAACTCTTAAATTTGTCAGGAGGTGTAAAGTATTTAAATGTAATGTTTCTGTCCAATAGACACAAGTTTGGGATTCATATAATTTCATATTTAGTGGGGAATGGGTATCCAGGTTTTATCATGCAACACTTGAGGTCCTGAACATGTTTCAGGGACTCGGAAGGAACTGGAAGTGAAGCACCTGGTCCAGCTGTGAGAACAAACTGAAGCAGGAGATTCAGTTCCATTCAGTTAAACAACGTTCAGTTGTTTAAAGTCCAGGCTGGATAAGGTTCTGAACAACCTGGTCTAGTGGGAGATTCCCAACTCATGGCAGGGAATAAATCAAGATGGTTTTTATGGTCCCTTCCTACCCAAAACATTCCATGATTCCATGATGTTATGATCAGTAAGGACTAAATTATTGGCAGTCACTGATATCACTTACCAGTCAATTGCACTGCTAAAAAGAAAACTCAAAAATGAAGCCCTCATACAAAAGAGAAGGTATGGAATTGGAAATGTTCACCAAACATTCTTCATGCTGTCTTTAGAGGCAGCTCTTATGATGGCTGTGAACTGGCTTTTCAACAGAGAACATTTGGGACATTCTGCAGCTTCCCTGGAGAGCCCAGTGCCACAAAGTTGTGGCTGAGAGCTGGACATGCCCTGGCCATGTGCTCTGACATCCCAGAAACTCCCCATGCCCTGGGCTGATCCCCCAGTGTGGGCAGCAGAGGCTGAGGGGATCCTGTCCCTCTGCCCTGCTCAGGTGAGACCCCACCTGCAGAGCTGCCTCCAGCCCTGGGCTCCATCAGCAGAAGGATGTGGAGCTGCTGGAGAGAGTCCAGGGGAGGCCACGGAGCTTCTCCAAGGGCTGGAGCCCCTCTGCTCTGGAGCCAGGCTGGGAGAGCTGGGGGTGTTCACCTGGAGAAGAGAATGAGCCAGGGAGAACTTATTGCAGCCTTTTAGTACTTGAAGGGGGTCTGTAAGACAGATGGGGACAAAAGGGGCAAGGATTGATGGTTTTAAACTGAAGGAGGGTCAGTTTAGATTAAATACAAGAAATGAGTTTTTTACAGTGAGGGTGGTGAGGACGTGGCACAGGTTACCAGTAGAGCTGGAGCTGCTCCATCCCTGGAAGTGTCCAAGGACAGTTTGGACAGGGCTTGGAGCAATCTGGGATAGTGGAAGGTGTCCTTGCCCATGGCAGGGCACTGGAACAGAATGAGCTTTAAGAAATCACTTCCAAACCAAACCATTCAATGATTCCATGATTCTATGACAATGCTGCCAGAGGGAGACAAGTGGCAGCAAAAGCAGCATTCTTTGATCCTCCCCTGGTATATACATGTAGCATTCAAAGAGATTAATAGAAATGAGCAAAGTTCATCAACAGAAGGACTGGCCTGAGTGAGTCTTCTAAGTCTAGCTCACACAATAACTACAAAGTTTACCAACACATTCAACTTTTGATCTTTCAGAGATATGAACATCGTGGCAATGGAAGCTGGAGCTTTCTCTGCCTCATGCATGAATAAAAAAGCCACCTGCTATATTCCAGCAGTGGATGCTTTATTGTTAGTGATGATGCATGAGGCAGAAATAATGCAGTTTGATTTTTAGAGACAATACCAAGTTGAGCTTGCAAGGCTGTCAGCCCACACTCGTTTGACTTGGGAACTGAGCAAACAACATGGAAGTAATTGATGGAAACTAATGACACAATAAGATGTCATTTTTTTGTGACCTACTTTGCTTAAAGTAAACCCCCATTAATTGTAATTATCTGTACTCCATGTACACCAAACACTTAGCTGGATCCATCCCCCAGTTATTTAAATGAGGTAGCTCCAGATTTACACAACTCTGATTCTGGCTTACATATCTCTCTATATTTAGTGTTTGTTCCCCTGATCTGAATAAATGCCTGGAAGATGGAAGACCACACAGCTCGAGGAGGGTATTGATCAGGATGAAAAAAGCCTTTAACCAAGCAGCACAAGGAGGTTGTGATCCCGTGCCGAGGTGCTGCTGGAGCACTGAACATGCCTCCCCTTCCCAGTGCCTCCTTGGTGCTCCTGGAGAACAGCAGGAACACGAAATGCAAGGCACAGACAGACCAGAGTGCTGTGAGGGAAAAACCCTGGCTAAACATGTTTTATAAATACTTGCAGATCTTGGGGTCACCCAGAGTTTACCCAGACCTCCGGACACAAGCGCCTCCAGCGTGATGGAAGCGTGGGATGCTGCTGAGTGCCGAGGAAAGCTTTCTCCTCTCAAAAATATGAGTTGAGAGATCTCAACATGGGTGTGATTGACACTCACAACTTCCAAAAAATCCCTAAAAATACAGACTGTTGGCTAATAAAAGAAACAGGCTCTGAGTAATGACTTGTGGCTCTCTGTGAGGGCCAGGACTACAAGGGAACTACAAGGGAGCTCTTGTGGACTGAAGGGGCAAGGCATCACCCCCATGTCCTTGGCCAAAGCAACCCCACAGCAGCAGCTGTGGGAAAGAGGGAAATCATGGGGTTGTGGGGAGGTTGGGACATGGGTACATCTCTGCTGTGTGCAAAGTGAGGGAGCAGGAGCTGGAGAACATCATGGGATAATCAGGAATTAAGATGTAAGTGGTGGAGATATCACTTCTGGCCACCCACAGAGTCATGTAGCCATGACTCATCCCCTGGTGCAGGAAGGAACGTAGCGTACCGTGCATCAAAATGGACAGGATCTTTCCAAGGAGGGATGATCCGGCATGGAAGACCTTTAAAGGGCTTCCATCCCAGCTGTTTATCCCTCCACACTGACAAGCCTTTTCCTTGATAAAATCAGGAAGTTATGTGTTAAATGAGTTACTTTTTTATTTCAGTCTCTGATACTCCTACTGGAAAGATCTTCCGATTTCCAGGCTAAAAATAATCATGCCCAGTTCCTACTCATTTACTTTTCCACCGTTGCCCTTCAGTGTCCCAATGCCTTTCCCTCCACTTACATTTATTTTCCAGGATGTATTTATAGTCAGGAAAACATATTCCTTCTTCAGCCTCATTTTTTAGCTAAACTAAACAAGCCAAATTCTTCCAGTCCACAGGAGAAAAGACAGATTGCCCTGAGCTCTGATCAACACCCAGCTCTTCCCTGCAGCTGGAATTCACCTTTCCTGGGCACAGGTGGCCACAGCTGCACTGAGGAGTTGGGGGGCAGTGCCAGCAGGGTATTGTCATTGTGTCATCCCTTGTCCAAGCAGCTGCTTCTCTCACTCTGTGTGCCAACGCTGAAATCCTCAACTGCTGCCTTCTCCCACCCGAATGTCTCATCAAACAAGTTCGGATTGGTTTTGTATCAAAACAGATGACTCGTCTGCCCCCTTACTGGTTCACCTACACTTATGTAGAAGTAATAAGACCAAATAGTTTGTTTACTTCTCTGTTGTTTTGGGTTTTTGGGGATTTTTTTATCCGCTTAATCATATGTAGCAAATCTGCTACAGAGAAAAGTTTGAAGGGATGAGGGATGCTTCCATTTATATCTCCTTGTACTGCAAATCAGAAGTCGAAGCTTAATCTGGGTGCTTCTCACCCAAAAATATGGGTCCCAGAGTCCTTATTTCTTACTGCTGTGAGAATTAACATCCATATTTAGGTTTTTAAGTATCCATCAGGAGAGGGAGTTTATGTTATATATATATATTTATACATGTCTTATGCACATGAAGTAATTTTGGTCGAGGGTTGGTTTTGCTCTTATTTATTTCCATATTCTTGTAATAGCTGAAGTGGGCAGAAAATAAGAGAATATCTTCAACACTTGAATGTGTTATGATGGGGATCTGTGGGATCCTGTTGTGTCTGATCCCACTATATAATATTATAAATAATACCAGTTTTCTCCCTTTGGAGAATTTTGTGCCAGAGTTTCACACCAAATGAAATTTGTCCACATCCATGTGTGCATCAGGTGCATCCACGTGGATGGGAAGCTTTGCTTTCTGCTCCCTTTCTTCTGTTTCTCTGCTACAGCATGATCCAACCATTTAAAAACCAGCAGCATTTTTTTCAGACTTCATAAAACTTTTCAACTCTTTTGACATCACCCAGAAACACCAAATACACCCTTCCCAGACAGCCTGTTTAATATATGAAAGTCCTCTCACTTTTTATTCAAGATTAAATAAATTTTTCCTCCCTGAAAAAGCATTTTATCTGTACTTTACCTGCATTTTTCTACTTTCTTGGAGTTGTTTCTTTTTTGTCCATGTTGAAATTTAGACTCTGCAAAGCAACAACTTTTGCAGCCAGTTCTGGAGTCCTTACATTCTCAGCCCTGATATTTTGACACTGTTTAAAGGAAAAAAAAAGGGAGAAAGGGTAGAATTCAAATTCCCACAGAAAGTGGCAGAAGCATCTGCTGGAGAAGGAGCATCTGGAAGGAGTCCTCTTATTGAATGGTGGGGAAAAAAAACATGGAAAAGAGGAGAGATTGTAACCTACAGAGGACAGCACAAGACAGCTCAGAAAAGATGGATATGATGAATGAACAGATGTGTAACATGGAACTGAGGGGAAAGGACCTGGAATTTGGCTTTCCCAGACTGCCAGTGGGTCCTTCACTGAAACAGCTGCCTGGAGTGCAGCTCAGCTCCAGGCAGATCCCAAAAACACAGCCAGGAGCTGCTTCCTCAGCCTGCCACAGGTTTCTCCAGCACAGAGCTGAGCCCTTGGAGTCTGCCTGACTCTCTAAGTACAGGGTGGGAAAAGCAGTGCCTCCCAAAGTGGCTAAGGGAATGACAAAGAGCAGAGGAAGGGATGGAGAATCCCTGTGTTAGAAGGAGAAGGACAGGAAGACACCAAGGTGGGGGATTTGAGAAGGCAACAAGGTGGTGTGAGGTTGGGGTGCCAAGGTGTGCTTGGAGAGAGCTGTTATCAACAGAGAATGAATTCCAGAAAGGAATGCCTGCATGGGCAGGCACACCTTCCACTATCCCAGGTTGTTCCAAGTCCCATCCAACCTGGCTTTGAACATTTCCAGGGATGGGGAAGACACAGCTCCACCACCCTCTGAGTACAGGAGAGGGACCTGTGGGATGGGGTGGGACAGGAACCCCCTTTCCCCAGCACAACCACAGAAAGGGAAAAGGCAAAAAGAAACCTAGAGGAGGTCCTGGATCTGCCAGGGATCTGAGAGCTGCTGGAGGTGGGAAGGTGGAAAGGAACCTGGCTGAGGATGAACTGGGTGGTGATCCTGGGATTTGAGGTTGAGCAGGTGACAGGGACAGGGCAGTTGACACTGGACTGGGGAGATGGACACTGATTTGGGAGCAGGATGGGGTCAGCACAAGGGGGTCCAGCTGAGGCTGGCCTGGGGAATGGTGGTGTCAGCACTTGGGCTTTGGGGGAAGAAGCACAATTGAAATTTTTGAGTGTCCAGAGGAGAACCAGGAAGAGGGTGAAGGGTCTCAGGGGTCACTTCAGGCACAAATGATGTCACTGGGTTCATTCAGCTGGAGGAGACAGAGGTCAGACCTCACTGAGGGCTGCAGCTCCTCCAGAGGGGCAGCTCCAATCTCTGCTTCCAGTGACAGGGACAGGACCCAGCTGGAGCTGTTTCAGGAAGATTTAGGCTGGATATCAGGGAAAGGTTCTTCCCTAGGGGTGGTGGGGCACTGAACAGGCTCCCCAGGGAATGGGCACAGCCCCAAGGCTGCCAGAGCTCCAGGAGAGTTTGGACAACGCTCTCAGGCACAGGATGGGATAGCTGGGGTGTCCCATGCAAGGGGTTGGACTTGTGTGTCCCTTCTAAATCAGAATATTCTATGATTCAATGTAGATTTTGTGATTTCAAAATTACTAAAGAGATGGAACACTTCTCCTATGAGGAAAGGCTGAGACAACTGGGGTTGTTCAGCCTGGAGAAGAGAGCCCTGGGGAGATCTTGGAGCCTAGATCTTATGTGGCTGGAGAGGAGGTTCAGGTTGGACATTAGGAGGAATTTCTCCACAAAAAGGGTGATTAGATATTGGAACAGGCTGCACAGTGAGGTTGTGGAGTCACCATCCCTGGAGGAGTTCAAGGAATGACTGCATGTGGCACTCAGTGCTCTGCTGTGGTTGACAAGGTGGTGTTCGGTCATAGGCTGGACTCAATGATTTCAGACGTGTTTTCCAACCTAAATGATTTTGTGATTCTGTGAAGTGATCTCAAGTTGTACCAGGGGAGGTTTAGATTGGATATTCAGAATTCTTCTTCATGGAAAGAGTGGCCAGGCAGCAGAATAGGCTGCCCAGCTATTCCTGATGGTGGAACCCCTAACCTTGGAGATTTTCAAAACATGTGTAGATGTAGAACTTGGGGATACAATTTAGGCATAATCATGTCCATGGTTTAACAGTTGGACTCGGTGATGCCAGAGGTCTCTTCCAACCTCACTCTGTGATTCTGTAAAGGAGCTCCAAGAAAGCTGGAGAGGAACGTTGGACAAGGGCATGGAGTGACAGGACAAGGGGGAATGGTTTTAAATTGAAAGAGGTCAAGGCTAGATGGGATTTTAGGAAGAAATTCTTCCCTTTGAGGGTGTTGAGATCTGTGAGAGCAGAAGTTGTCCAGAGAATCACAGAATAAGCCGAGCTGGAAGGAACCCACAAGGATCATCCAGCCCAACTCCTGCCCCTACACAGGAGCCTCCCCAACACTCCCATCCTGTGCCTGACAGCGTTGTCCAAGCGTTCCTTGAGCTCTGCCAGGTTTGGTGCCGTGACCATTCCCTGAGGAGCTGTTCCAGCGCCCAGTCACCCTCTGGGATCAGCACCTCCCCCCAGCCCCCAACCCAACCTTCCCCTGACACAAGTCCAGGCCATCCCCTGACTCCTGTCCCGGCTCAGCACACAGCAGAGCCCAGCGCGCTCCTCCTCCTCCCCTCACGAGGAAGTCGCAGATCGCGGTGAGGTCCCCGCTCAAGCCTCCCGTTCTCCAGGCCTCACCGCCGTGAGCTGCCCGGCCCGGGCGGGACGGGGCACGGAGCACCGCTGTGCGTTGGCCGCTGTCCGGGCTGTGGGAGGCGCCGCTCGCTCCGTCCGCGCCGGCCCCGCCGCCGGTCGCTGTCGCC
>VZTT01038906.1:0-10467 GCA_013400855.1 Buphagus erythrorhynchus | reverse complement strand
CGGGCGGCGCGCTGGGTCGGGGAGCGCGGCCGCGGAGGGGCGGGAGCGGCGGCGGCGAGCGCCCGGTGCGAGGGGGACGTGGGGCAGGGTCAGCTCCTGGTTTGAGATGGACGAGGGACAGTGTCACCTCCTGGTTTGAGATGGACGGGGGACAGTGTCGCCTCCTGGTTTGAGATGGACGGGGACAGTGTCTCCTCCTGGTTTGAGATGGACGGGGACAGTGTCTCCTCCTGGTTTGAGATGGACGGGGGACAGTGTCACCTCGTGGTCCAAGGTGGACGTGGGTCAGTGTCCCCTGTGGTCCGAGGTGGGTCAGTGTGCTCTGGCCGAGGAGGGGCTGGTGTAGGTGGGTGTCAGCCCCTGGTTTGAGGCAGATGTGGGTGACTCAGCTCGTGGTCCAAATGGGCATGGGTTAGTGTCATCCTCTGGTTTAAAACGGGTCATTGTCTCCTGGATGAGGTGGGGAGCTCTCAGCTCGTGGTCCAAGATGGACGTGGGTCAGTGTCACCTCCTGGTCCAAGGTGGACATGGGTCAGTGTCACCTCCTGGTTTGAGGTGGATCAGTGTCATCTCCTGGTTTGATGTGGGTTAGTGTCATCTCATGGTTTGATGTAGGTGAGTCCCCTGGACAAGGTGGGGCAGATGGGGGTCAGTGTCACCTCGATGGGCTGAGGTGGGTCACTGTCCCCTAGCTGAGGTGGACCACATGGCCATTGCTGTTACCTCATGGTGTGAGGCAGACGTGGGGCAGTGTCATCTCATGGCTTGAGGTGAATCACCGTCCCCTGGCTGAGGTGGGACCGATGGGAGTCAGTGTCACCTTATGATTTGAGGTGGATATGGGTCACTGTCCCTGGCTGAGGTGGGGCAGATGGGGGTTACTGTCAGCTTGTGGTCTGAGATGGACATGGCTCAGTGTCACCTCATGGTCTGAGGTGGTGGTGGTCAGTGCGGTGCTCCCCACGTGGAGAAGGAGAGGAGATTTGGGCGTTACTCCAACTTTGAGTGTGGAGAGACCCAAAGGGAGGAGCGATTCCCACAAAATGAGCTTGGGGGGCTGAGGTGGGGACATGGGGGTCATTGTCATCTCATGGTCTGAGGTGAATCCTTTCCAGTGCTCCCCACGGTGGAGGAGGTGCTAAGGTCCCTCTTGTGCTGAGGGGACATTTGAGGGGAAGAGAAGTTCCCCCAAAATGTGTCTGTGGGGCTGAGGTGGGAGCAGTGGTGTTGGTTGGTACAAGCAGGACATGAGATGGTGCTCCCCACGTGGAGATTTGGGGTGACCCCTTCTTCACCGAGAATAGCCCCAGAGGGAGCAGAGATGTCCTCCCAAATGAGCATGTGGGGCTGGGGAGAGGGGAATAGGGCTCACAGCTTGGAGGGGGCACAGAACTGTGTCCATGGTGTGGGATGGAAGGGATTCTAGCTCCGTGGGGATGAGATGGCGCCCCACAGACATGGGGCAGGACAGGGAGGGCAGTCATGGAGCTGCTCTTCCCTTCAGGACAGGCCCGGGGCTGGGGGTGACCCTGGCAGAGGTAGCACTGCAGAGAGAGGTGCTGTGGCCCTGGGGGGACTCACCCCACCACCCCCCCCTCCTGGAGCCAGGAAAAGACCCCATGGAATGCAGGGGCTGCTCCATAGAGGGTCTGCGGATGGATGGCCCCGTGGCTTCCAAGCACTGGGACGTGCTGGTTCCAGAGGGCTGATATCCCCCGGCACAGATCCCGTAGGGATGAGGGCTGAGGGTCTCATCCATCCCCGAGAGCCTCTCCCCAGCCAGTGCAGTGGGAGCTGCTGGCTCGCTGACTCCCCCTGAGCCGAAGGAGCGGGCGGTGGGAGTGGAAAAACGCAGCGTGATGCCTCGGCTGTGGCTTTGGAGAAAGGAGAAACCTCCTCGGTGGGGACGGCGGCGATGGGGCTGAAGGTCAGGGATAAGGGACTGTTCCCTGCCGGAGGGAGAGGTCCTGGGGTGAAGGAGACACTGCCCGGAGGACGGGTCTGGGAAGTGACCTCGAGCTCGGCAGGAATAAAAAAGCATCCTTCAGTGCGAGCTGGAAATTACGTTATCCTGCCCAAAAAGAGAGGTGGGAGGAGGCAGGGAGGGATTCTCCAGGATGAAAGCCTGTGGATGCAAACACTGCCACAGAGATGTCGGGCTTACGGAAAGAGGTGGTGTAAGGACAGCTGTAAAAACCCGGCGTGGCCCAGCATCCTCTGAGCTGGGATGCGGGTTGGTAACGTGGAAGGGGTGTGAGATTTTGGGGTGGGGGTAGAGCGACAACTCTGGGTTGTGTCACGGGGTGGTGGCTGCATCCCCCTCCAGCCCATGGATGGGTCAGGCTGTAGGGAAGAGGCTCCAGATGGGGGTCACTTGACGTTTGTAGCTTTTAAAATAATCCTTAGGGATCAAAGATTTTTTTTTTCCAATTTTTTTTTTTTTTGAAGAAGCCGCGGGGGTGGAGGAGAGGGGATCTGCGTTGGAAGGGTGCGTGAGATGTGTACGTAGGAAATAAGCCCATGCAATCATGCAGTGCAACAGCAAATACATATTTCTTCTGCATCTTCAATGTCATTTGTGCAGCGTTCAAAGCACATTTGTTCTCAACTTCTGCTTGGGGGTTTATTCTATTTTTATGGGGTTTTTACAGCCAGGATTTGGGCTGGGGGGTGGCAGGAGGGGGATGTCTGCGGGTGGTGTGTGCGAGGATGATGAATTGGTCTGCGACCCTTTCTGCTGCTTCCCCTGGTACTCTCAAGTGCTGATCCCATCAGCAAAAGCGGTTCTCAATGCAGATGCTCCTCTGGCAAGTTGGATTTTTCCTTTCTTGGAGTCAGGCAGAAGAAATGGTTGTGTTTTAGCTGTGCACAAACACCCCATGCCACGGCATGCTCGAGTGAGCACATGGGGAGGGGGATGCTGAAGTGATGCCGGCAGGGACAGAGGGGGGTGCATGTGTGGGGCTGAATTTTGGGTAATAGGAAGAAACAAAGCTCAAGTTGCCCAGACTTTTCCCTGCTATGCTAATGCAGAGGAAAACAACTTGCTTCTGAGATTGTGCAGGGCTGGGAATGCCAAAGGGGACTGACAAGGAGTGCTGCAGCCCGGATCACGTTAGGTGAAATCAGGGAGCTTTCTCTCCTGTTGATTTCTAATCCCACCAGCGCCCAGCTCCCGCTCTTTAAGGCACGCTGGACAGCGTGGAGCCGACTCCCAATATCTGACCAGAGCCAGAATTAACTTCCTGGGATCTGTGGAGCAGCCTCCACGAGGGTGTCTTTTTGCATTCCCACTACAGCTATTACCAACACCCTTAAAATTAATCTCGGATGTGGTGATGGGACTAACACTGAAATGCACTGCTTTGGCCACCTTTGCCTGCAGCACAATCTCTGCATGCTGGGGAGAAGTTTGGACATGGGGATGGAGGAGGAAAACCTAGAACAGCATAAGTTCAGTGCGTAATGCTCCGAGCCTGGTTCCCTGTGGGACCACAGATCCGAGCTGCCGCTGCATGGAGCGTAACTGGGATCGTACCTTACGTAGGGGATGGCGTGGGTGTTGCTCAGCAGCTGGGAGAGAAATCGTGGAGAATTGGAGGGGGGCAGGTTGGAGTAGTACAGGAATTCTCATCCTGAATACATTAGGTAAATCTGCGTTTGGATTTTGAGGGATGACACAATTCCTGTGGCAGCTTCTTCTCGTAAATACTGGGAAGACTCGCCAATAAGATGGTGAATAAATAGCATTTTATGGCAGAAATATAAATATACGTCGGGATCTTATTTTAGCAAGGCTGTCTCTTCATTTTGTCAGGATTGTGGGAGAAGCAGCTTGTTTTGGAGCAGTCTGGATGGGGACTTTGTCTGTTTGTGTCATATTCAGAGGGTGGATTGTGACCAGGCAGGAGGGCTGAGGGGGCAGTGCAAGTGCTGAGGGGGGACTTAGTGATATTCCTGGGTTTTTTGTGTGTTTTTTTAGTTCAGCTGGGATCTGGAGGATGTGTTAATACTGTCTGTCTATAGTGGCTGTTGGAAAAATAGTAAAAACATATGTGTGTGTACAGATATATATATTTTGAATTCTTGCTAGAAGTAGTCTGATCTCAAATGGATGCCAGTAGTCTGATCTCCAATGCCATTCCCACCAATAAAGCTCTGCTCCTGGGGTTTTTACCTTCATAAACCCACAATATTCACCTTTCCTCTCAAATCTTAGATTGTCTTGAGGTCTTGAACAATTCATCCAGACTCTCCAACAAGTGATGGATGCCAGTTGGGGCACATTATGCTCATTACAGAAGTGCTGCAGTGCAAGCTGCCAAGGGCTGTTCCTTGAGGAGGGATGCTGTGGTTTTGATGGAATCAAGATGAAAACAGGGCTGTTGCTTTTGCTAGAGCTGTTCAGCTATGTAAATTCAGGAGAAGTAGAAGTTTTGGTATCTTGAGTAGTTGCACAGGTTGTATGAAATGACAGGAGTGAACTTCCCTGTCTGATGTACCTTTCCTTAACCTCTGCTGGAAGTGGGTTACTGGGTCATGGATGCTGCCCTGGAATAGGGGGTTTAGAGTGGAAAGTCCAATCCCTTGTGTTGTGCTGTGCTATTAAAGCAAACATTATTGGATTCCATTGGATTAACGGGATGTGGAGCTGAGCTAAAATGAATGCTGACCAGCTGGAAATCATTCTGTGTCTGTTAAACTATCAGTGATGGTGAGTTTTGGGACATGAGTGTGCTCCATTTATGGGGTTTGTTACTAAAACAGATTTGAATACAGATCTAGGAGAAAAACATTTTGTACAAGAAAACCCAGCAAACCACAACAACCCTTGTCAGTGTTGTGACATTAAAAATTGTCTTGTGTATGTACATGGTGAGAAATTCCTAACATTTAGGCAGAGAGTTGGCATCATTTTTTATTAGTGGAAAGACCAAATCTATGAGCTGTTCGTCTTCGGAGGTGGAAGGATGAATCAATGGGTTTAAATGGAATATGTGGCATTTAAAGACTTTGTGTTGAGTGGGTTCAGTCTCCCCTAAAATACTTTGTCTGGGATGAACTTTGTGAGTTAGAGGCACATTATTTTGGATAGTTTAGAAATACAGGCAACTCTACAACCCTGAAGTTCTCTGCCCAAATCCCTCAAAGTGGAAGCCATCTGCTTGTCAAACAGCCAATGAACCAGAAGCTACTGACCTAATGCTGCCTCCTTGTCTTGGTTTGGGATGTTCAGCTCTGTGGAGCCTTTCTGTAAATTTACTGCCTTCCCTGGCACGTTGGAATATTTTTTTCAGCTTTTTCTGGTTAGCTTGTCTGGCAGCTGAGTTTTTCCTTTTAGCCAAGTTTTAACAGCTTGCTTTTATAGTATGGAGTTTTGTCAGCTTTTGACAAGTTGGCAGAGGGAAGACGTTCTGGGATAGATGATAAATATGTTCTCCCAACAAAATCAGGTCTGGGGTATAACTTTTTATATTTTTTTTCCAGCGAGGTTGTTCTCCCTTCCAAAAAACTTACCCATTCCACCCCCATTTCTGCAGGATCTCCATAAGGAAGTGCTGGGCAGTGGGTGTAGAGGTCTAATAACATCTACAGAGTGTGCAGGTTGTGAGAGAGTGGAAATAATAATAATAATAATCATAATAACAATGGAAAAAGGGCTTTATCCCTTGAGTGGGGTCTCCATGGGTGGCGAGTGGTGCTGATGCTCCATGTTTTGTTGAGTGGTTCCCACTAGAGGGGGTCCAACCACAGATGTTGGAGCAGATCTGCTGGGCCAGCCTTGGGAGGGCAGAGATTTCACCAAACCTTTCCTTGGGAGAAATAATATCCTGCCCTGACCTGCTGGGAGCTCCCCTTCCAATTGGACCCAGTGTTTCTGCAGAGACACCATGGCTTGGGCAGGTGGGGAGTGGGATTTGGAGGAGAAACTGTTTGCTCTTGGATGCTGTTGAGGTGGTGCCCTGTGGCTGGGCAGTGACAGCAGCTGCCCTGGTTTTTGGGGAGGAGGAAAGGGAAGCAGAACTGCTTGGGTGACCTGGCTTAGTTCTTAATGAAACCAGCATAAAATTTCCATGGCTTTCAAGGTGAAGACACCATTGCAAGGTATTTTGGGGACAGCATCTCCAGGAGTCCAAGAACTGGAGGGGAAGCCAACTGCTTTGAAGTTGGGTTGCAGGCTGCTTTCCTAAATGCTCCCACCCTTCTGGTCCTTGACCACAACATCCCTTTTCAACTGTTCAAGCTGAACTCCAGGAAAACCAGCTGCTTGTTTTTTTCCCACTCTCCCTATGGCTTTATCTCCAATGCCAGTGGCAGCCTGACAGTGCCTTTCCTGGTGGAGGAGAGGCAGGGTGCCAAGGGAAGGAGGAAAGATGGCTCACCATTTTGTGTGTGTTAAAATTCCAGGCTCTGTATTTTCCACCTTTCCAGACACTTCCATTTTGCTTTCAGCTGCACTGAGCCAGCTTTATTCCTTGCAGTGGTTCTCCTCTCCGAACAAATGTAGGTTATTCAGGGAGCATTTTCTTTTAATGAAAAGGATGGAGGAAAAACTGATGGTGATAAAGCATCTCTTTGGAGGAGAGCTGCTTGCTCTGCCTTGAGACTGCAAGGAGCAGAAATGGGACGTCAAACATGTAATTTTCCTTGGGGAATGAAGGTGAGCCTGTGGAGAAATCTGGATCCCTCACACAGCTTCACTCTCTGCTCATTTTACTTTATTTCCCATGAATCCTGACTTGATTTTTAGCACCTGACTGTAGTGAAAATGAGCAGTAGTACAAGCCAGTGTCTTAACACCTGGAAGCTTTTAGGCAGGAGGAATTGTGAGTCAGAGTAAGTCTTTGCTAGAGAGAAAATTAAATTGTAATTAAAGGTGTAAGCAAAGAACATGTGCCAGATATTGTCACTTCATTGACCCACCTTCTGATTGTGCTGGGATTCAGAATGATGGCCAAGCCTACTGTGGTGCTCTAGAGCACTGAGAGGCTTTTCCAAACAGGATCCCAAGAAAATGAGGAAAGATATTTCCAGAGGAGAAGGATCTTTAGAAAATCTTCCAGCCTAGCAGCAGTCCGATGGAGGGAGGAACACTTTGTATTTTTAACCCTATGGAGTGGAATTGCTTGATCTTTGCAGGGCAGAACATCAGGCACATCCCATATCCTTTGGGCTGCAGTGTCAGGGATGCTCCCAAAATCTTCAGGATTGTGGGACTGAGCATTTAACTGTGTCCCAGTAGCAGCCCATTGCATCTCTCCACAGATGGATTTTTAGTGTTATATTTTTGTCACTCTCTCTATTTGGGATTTACACTTCATACCACCTTGTATTCCAGTTTCAGCCTGTGTTTGGTTATGTGGAAATGCTGTAGCAGAGGAACCACATTTACAATGTTGAGGAGGAGTCTCAGGAGTTGCTATTTGTCCATCCCTAAACAAATTTCAGTGATGGACTTTCATTATTTCAGTATAAATGGGTGGTTTTATTCCTTACTGCCATATCTTGAACCAGGAACAAAATCAAGTGTTGGCCAAGAGAAAAATTGAGCAAAAGGCCATCTCAAATATGTCCTCAAAACTATAATGGGACCTGAAGACTGTGCTGCTCCTCACGTCTCCTTTTTTTTGGAAATCTGTGAGAGCTCAGGTTCACCTCTGAAATATTCACAGTCTGTCCTTAAGTGACTTCAGCTGCACAGGAGATCTTGTGCAGAATTGGCAGCTTTGTTGAAACCTGCATTCAAGCCCAGAGCCTTTACCATGACCTCCTCTTCCTCTGTTCCATTCTGATTTGGTTTACCTGCAGCAGGATTTTGGCATCCCAAAGAAAGAAATAAAAAGAAATATCCCTGTGTTAACCATAGAATAGAATCATGTCATAGAATGGTTTGGGTTGGAAGGGACCTGAAAGACCATCCTGTTCCACCTGCCATAGGCAGGGACACCTTTCACTATCCCAGGTTGCTCCAAGCCCTGTCCAACCTGTCCTGGGACACTTCCAGGGATCTAGGGGCAGCCACAGCTTCTCTGGGCAGCCTGTGCCAGGGTCTCTCCACCCATACAGGAAAGAATTTCTTCCCCATTTCTAATCTAAATCTCTTCTCTTTTGGTTTAAAACTGTTCCCACTTGGCCAAGCACTATCTGTCCATGTAAAAAGTCACTCTCCCTCTTTTTGTACAGCCTCTTGAAGTACACCCCTTTGTACAGGATGGGCTGAGGGAATAGGCATCTTCTCCCTGTCCCAGAACCCCATGGGAAATAGGACTAAGACAGGAATCTCTTCAAAACTGCCTCTCAGTGCCCTGTAGATGGTCAGTGAATGGGCACTAAAAAAACCAAGCCTGTTGTGAACAGGTTTAAATGGACACTGCAGCTCATGCTGGAAAACTCCTGTCAGCTGCTGAGCTACATCACCTTTTCCACCTTCACAGGTCTGCTTGGTGTGGGAGAAGTTTCCCAGAAAACCCCCACCATTTTGGCAGAACTCTTACTAAAAACTCCTCAGGAGCCATGATGTAAAAGGCTCTGGCAGCTGGAGCTGCCTTTATCACTTTGCTAATTAAACCTGTGGGAAAAACCCAAACCTGAGTGAGGGAGGATCATGTCCAGCTGCCAAAACTTCCTTCAGCTTATGGGATTCTGTGGGGTTTTCTGTAGGGGCAAGGAGCAGGATCATGTTTTGCTTCTTTGATGGACACTGGACATGACAAATCTTCAAAAAAATCCAGGAGAGATGAACTCCCCCATCATTTCAGTGGGGTGGCTCAGGATCATCTCCTAAAGCAGAGACATGTTACATATCCCTCTGAGTTTAAAGAGTTCTAGTCTCTGGAAGAATCACCATTCTCCCATTTTCTCATGTAAAAAAAGGATCAGTTTAACTCCTCATGCTTGGAACCCCTACACAGGCAGCCCTGGATGACAGGATGGCAGAAATACATTGCCTGATCTACCAAACACAGAAGACAGCAGTAAAGCACCAGGAGTGGTTTTGAGTTTGGGATTGGAATTCATCCCAGTTATGTCTAAGCGAGGGAAAAAAGAGCAACGGAGGCCGATGTTGTTGAAGTAAAAATTGTAAAGAGTGGTATAAGCAGAAGGCATTTAAATAATGTAAACAGTCTGGCATGGGAGGAAGGATGGGAGGCATTCCAGAAACAAAGGGAAAATAGTTTTAAAACATGGCTAAAAATACTGCAACTCTTGAATTCCAGAGATTATCTCAATTAGTGCTTTTTCAATATATCTTTACAACAGAATTGTTGGAGTTCACAAAAGATAATGGAGACTATGAGATACAGAGAAGTGATATTAATTTGTTTAATTAAAAGGATGAAGGGCTCCCTAAAATAAGATTCACTTATCTTCTGTTGCAGGGAAGAGCGAGGTTATATTCAGAAAAGTGCAGCTCATGGCACTGTAGTGTGGAGAAAGTATGGAGAGAGCCAAGGCTGGGAGGAAGAGCCCCTTCTTCAGCCTCAGCACTTCCTTACTCAGTGACTTTCAACAGCAAATCCCTTCCCATGGGATTTATGTGCTATTAGAGCAAAATGGGATGATTTTACATTTCCAAGAGGATTTTGTTTGATGTTCAGAGAGCAGGAATTGGACGTTTTTGTCCAACAGAAAATCAAATACTCAGACATCAGAGCTTTGAGGGGCAGGAAAACATGCTTTAAGCTGGGAATCTGTGTGGAGCTGTGCATGGATGTGCTTGATGTCCTCTGGCTCCAGAGGTGTGTGACACATGTCAGAATTTATGTCCAGCTTCAGCATTGTGTGTCCATCCCTTGGGATGGGGGAGAAGCATGCATGGATATCCAGCTGGAAGTGTAGGGGGAGACCATAGGGGCCAGTGAGGAGAGAAGACCCTCATGCAGATCTAAATTAAATTAACCCCCCTGGATGTATATTAATATGTTAAGTAGCAGTAAGCTCTGTATCCCAGCTCAGCAATATTTCAAGGCACTTTATTGCTTTAATGGAGGGATAAAATAGAACCTGCAATTACAGTAATTTTTCTAATTGAATATTTTGCTTTATTCTTTCTCTTTCAAAGCATGACTGTAAGTACCAGCCTTCATAAAGCTTTGGAAATATTTATACTTTCCCTCTCTGGCAATGGGTGTAAACATGCTTTTTCTTGGGCAGACTGTTTGGGTCCCTCATGGATGAGGAGCAGAACAGCTCTGGGGAGCAGTGAGCAATGCATCTTCCTTTGCTCCTTTTAATCATGGAATTCTGGGATGGTTTGGGTTCAAAGGGACTTTAGGGATCATCTAGTTCTAACCCCTTTCCATGGGCAGGGATACCCTCCACTATCCCAGGTTGCTCTAAACCCTGTCCAGCCTGGCCTTGGACACTTCCAGGGATCCAGGGGCAGCCACAGCTGCTCTGGGTATCCTGTGCCAGGGCCTCCCCACCCTCACAGGGGAGACTTTTTTCCCAATATCCAAACTAACC
>VZTT01038898.1:20876-43006 GCA_013400855.1 Buphagus erythrorhynchus | reverse complement strand
TGTTTTATTTCATATTTTATTTTTTATTTATTCAATAGATGATATATATAACATACTATACATGATATATTACATGTTATATATTATATTCTGAACACACATGCAGGTAGGCCATTATTCCAGCTGTTTTTGAAGGAGCACAGCCAACTAAAATTACTCTGCAAGTAAGAATTTTTAAAACTTAACTGTAAAAATGCCAGTTTAAATATTTATTTTCTGTGGTATTGAGTGAACTTGGAAAAGAAAGATGAAATAAATAAAAAAAAAAAAACAACTAAAGAACCTATTCTTTTGTAATTCATAGTCAACTTATTTTTCAGATTTCTAAAAGTGAGAAACCTGGCTTTCTTATATTCCAGGCGAGGGCTGCTTAAATAACATCCGTGTATATTTTCATGGGAACTTTTGTTCTTTTTCTCTTTGAATAATTTATTAACATTACTAAATATGTCAATAGAGGTTTATCGAAACTGAAATTTTCTGTTCAGCAGCCCTTCAGAGCAGGGTAGAACTACACATAACAGACTATGTCCAAGAGTATCTCCTCTTTTCTATTTCCCATTTCACAGGGTGCCCTGTTGCAGGAAATTGAAATGAAATTTTGTTACGTATAATTTCTTTCAGTGTAGGCATGTTGTAAGATACAAGCAGAAATATGTTCTTTGCTATCTCATTCCCCAAAACTTGTTTACAAGACGGAAACAAAATAATTAGGTGATGAGTCTATCCATAATCTTTGAAGGGAGAAAATAGAAAAGGTATAAAACCTCTCAGCAGTTTTGTGGTTTGGAAAAAAAACCCAACAATAATCACACACAAACAATGCTAAAGCTAAACTCCTTTTAAATCTTTAAAGAACATCCTGAGCAACCTTTCCAACTACAGCCAGAAATGCTGCAGACCAAATCTTCATTGGGCTCGTCTTCATAAAAGTTGAGATTGAATACAATTCCCTGAGAAACTCTGGAGACAAGGGTAAAGCAATTCAACAGCAGCACATACATTTTTAGAAGCTTTTTGCAGCCCTGGCCATTCTGACCTCTGCAATGGTTTTGCTGTTGTTTAGGAGAGAGGAGGTTTCTTTTTTATTTTTTTCTGCCTCACACAGTTGTTAACACAACATGCTGTTTTCCTCTGTTCTGAATCATCTTGTTCAAAAGGATTTCCTTTGCCCTGCAGAAACTGGGGGGCTGTGAAGGGAAAAATCTTGACAAAACCAAGTGCAGCCACTTTCAGGTCAGTTATCTGGGTACTGTCAGCTCACACAGTGCAGACAGGTCCACACAATTCTTTTGAGGACACAGAAATACTTGCTGCTATTATTTCTGCCAGAGTTTTTCCAGGTCAGATTCCAACCAATGCCAGAGTCTCCAAGACAAACTCCTTTGCACATGGATCATGGAAGACTGTTCTCAATACTGTCCTGTTCTCAACACTTTGTGACCTAATAGACAAAAATGGCACAGGGGTTAAATGACCTGGCAGAGGCTCTACTGGACATAATGTCAGCACATGAAATAAATCCTGCAGCTCAAGGCACAGGCTGCTCAGCACCTTTTCTGCTACCTCTGGTGATGGTCACTGTGAGGGGGATGATAACATTCATTGGACTAGTCCAGCTCTTCCTAAAACTTCCAGCTACACATTGTGGCCTGAGACTTGCCATAACCACTCTGCCTTGCTTGACTTATCTTTACCACTTAAGGATAAACATCTAACAGTAGGTGCAAGAGCCTGGAGGCAGGAACCTGTTGTTTTGTGTGGTTAGACTTCAAAGTAGTCTGCATACTTTGGGGTACTGTAGCTGAGTCTTTGAGAGATGCCTGTGGCAATTAGTCACCCAGATGCCACTGAAAGTCAATGAGAACTGAGAGAAATTCTGAGAATGGGTGAGCAGCCAAATGCTACCATATGGTCATAAGCTTTTCCTCAGTCTAGCACAGTGATCAGTATAAAATGGCAGGGAAGTGAGGCTTCAGACTGTGAATAGCAATTGAGATAAGCATAATAAGTACAAAAGCAAGAGCCTTGCTGCCTTGGTCTAACTGACATAGCAGACACTATGACATTAGCAGGGTAATTCATTCCTGAAAGTTGTGAGTTAACCATACACTGGACTGCAGGAATTTCATGCATTACTTTTTTCCTTGCCTTTGTGGCCGTAAAAAGAAAGACCAAGGTTGCCATATAAGAACAGGGATTGCACTTCATCTTCTCTCTTCTTCGGATCAAGAAACAAATCAAAGCAGAACTAGTTTCTCTCAGTCTCTCCTTTTCTCCTTGAGTGCATAATTTGCCTCCCATTCAGATGAACCTAGCATTAATTCTATTATACAAACAAAAGCACAGAAGATGAAAATATATGAAATGTTCAAGGCCAGGTTGGATGGGACAATCTGATCAAGTGGGTGGCATTCGTGCCAACAGCAGGGGGGTTGGAACTGGATGATCTTTAAGATACCTTCCAATCCACGCCTTTTTATGATTCTATAGGGAAAAAAAAGGTAACTTGTGCAATTTCTATGCATAGGAAATATAATTCTTCCTGCCTTGTTTATTTAGAGAGCACTTTGGAAAAACCTGGATGGGTTTAAGACGAAGAGGGACTACAGGAGATCTTCTCATCTCACATATGTCCCACAGCAGCGTGGGGAATGCTTCAGTGCTTCATAAACACCTTGGTTTTGCCTTGCACTGTTCCTGTGAGCAGTCGCATCATGCCTTGTAAAAGTGACACCACTGGAATTGTGTTGTGCAAGAACAAGAGAAAATAGAAACGCAACCCCAAGCTTTAACTGCACATGTCTGACAGCATCTTATTAAACTCAGAGCAGTCATCAGAAAAGTGAGAGCAAGCACAGGGATGGAAAAAAGGTTGTTTCTCACAGCATGAAGGAAAAATGTTTTCTACTAAGTGAAAGGAAACAAGCCAGGAAAAGCAATTCCTGGGTTGGGAAATGTTCTTTTTTATGCAACTCCAGTTTGGGATGTCAATTATTAATGTGGTGTCTACAATTTAAATCTCCATCAAGCTCATCAGCCCAAATATTTGCACATGCTAATTTGTTCAACTGAGGTCTCTTTATCTGTCATATTCCTGTGAATCCTGTTTTCTGTTGGCTCATTCTTTCGGACAGCTTGCTTCCTTTTGGATTTGTTATTAAAAGATAATATTGACTTAGTTTCCTTTACACTGAGCAACAACCTTTTCTCCTAAAGCCTGCCTTGGCTTGTGCCTGGGTGTGTGTGTGTGTGTGTCTGTATGTGAGACAAGCTGCTCTCAAAGACTCATTTCCTGCTGCTCTTAATGACAGGAATAATTACCATCATCTTCCCAGGAATACTTGAAGTCCTGTGTCCCACTGGCATGTCCTGTCTGCCAAGATTTCAGCCTAGACTGGAGAGTCTGCATGAACTCTGGGACCTCAATTTGCTTGTATTTTGTCTTCTTCATACCAGGTTCTGCTGGATGCCAATGAGGGTAACAGGTCCCTCAGTACTAAACCTCACTGCACCATGGACCTTTATGAATCCAGCAGGCCTCTGCCTGCCACTGTATCTACCTGTTTCCAGAAGCCACAGGTCTGGGGATTGCTTTGCCTACCTCTCCTTGATTGCACTCAGCTTTCATCCTGAAAAATCCCTCCCTGGCTGCCAGAATTGCTGCTGGCTACTCACCACCCTTCACAGATCCGATGCTGAGTGTTGCTGCTTTGAATTGTACAAGGCAGCTGTACAAGGGCAGCACCCCAAGAACTGAGCAGCCTGAACTTTCCCTGCCCTTCTCCCATCATCTGCATACCCAGGGCTGGGCAGTCAGGGAAGGTCATGCCTTAGCTGAGGAGCAGCCCTGTCTGCTGCTGCTGCCTGTGCTGAGCTCCCACCCTCCCAGACCTTGAAGGCTGTAAATCTGAACACTGATGAGTAATGACTTTTCTGAGGGTTTTTTTTTTCCCATTTCTACCCTTTTGCTGGAGCACTTAGCACTTGTGTGCTCTCTCACTGAGATTTCTTTGGGTTGTGGTGGAAAGCATTGTAGAGGAAAGATTCAGCATTGCCTTTCCCTCTGGAACTATGATGATGGATGGCAAGCTTTCCCTCTGTATAAAATGCAGGCATATATAGCATACTCCTCTCTACTAGTCCCTGCTGTTGCTGCCTCATGCTTGTTAATGGGACTGGTAGAACCCAGATAGAGGCAGATAGGGATGTTGGGAGCTTAAGGGATGATAAGAAAATTCCTATTTACCTATATTTTAAATTTTTCCACTTGCTTTACCAATGACTTTAGATAATGTAATCTTTGTTTTGAATTTCTGTGACCTGTTTTCATGTTTAATACTTCTTAAAATTTCATTTAAACTACTTTGTGCCAAATTGACTTCAATGCTATTTCTTATTGCCTCCTGCTTATGTATGGGAAAATGAAGTGAAATTCTCATCTAGACAATAGTATGTGGAACTCTTTTTCTTTCATTTAGGTATGAAGAAGTAGGATTTTTTTCTATTTTTTTTCCTGTAATCTTCTTCTGGGACATTGCAGAAAAAACCTAGCTATTTTAAAGTGTAGTCTCAGCATTCACAGAACCCCATAGAGGACTTCAGTTGTCTGTTAGGCTCACTCCTCTCTTCACACCCTCCCTTCTTCTCCTGAGGAAGCCAGTTGTGTTGTTCATTGACTTAAGAGACAATTCAAAGGAATTGTACAACTTTATTTACTTATCAAAGCAATGCAATGAAGTTCACACTCTCTTCTCTAAAGCACAAATCCTGAAATTAAGTTGCTTGGTCTGTGTAGGAGTGAATTTCATTAAGGAAAACAGCACTTAATAACAATCAGAGCTATCCACTTCAGCTAAAACCCACAAATTCAGACAGAGAGCTCAGAGCAATCATATTTTCATTTTTTTCTGGTATAGTGCAATATGCTTCCCATTTTGTAGAGATCATCTTCATTCTTCAGCTCTTTCTCCCCTACTCCCAGACTCCGAAAGGAAACCAGCCCACAGAACAAGAGTACAATTGCTATGCTTCATTGGATGCAGAAAATAAATAACATGTCTCCTGCACCCATTACTTATCCTTGCTGTGTGTTTTTAGCCTACCTCCTATAAAAAGAAGAAGCTAATTTATAATCAAGTTGTTTGTCGGAAGTGTTTGCTCACATCTGTCTGTCGGCAAGTTTTATAAATCAATTAGCCCCAGACAGACATACTCAGTAGCTTTCTGTGTTCCCACAGATGTCACTTTCTCATCAGCAGAAATAACAGTAGCCTTTGCTGGCTCCTAATTTGGGTACACGTGAAAAACAATTAAGTATGTCTTCTGCACATGTATATCAGAAGTGTTCCAGTTACCTGGCAACCAACCAAAAAACTGTGCTGGAAAGCCAAACACCTGAGTACAATACTATGGCCATTTGCATATATGTGCATATGTAAGCCTGTAAAGATATTTGCGGAGTTATTTTAATATTAAAGAGTAAGGACTTGGGGATTTTCTTAAAATAACTGAGTTAGTTTATTACCATTTCTGCAAATGTGAACTTAGGAATAAGGTAGAGGAAAATAAAGCTGTGTCTGAGATGAGGGGGGGTTTTGGGAAGGCGCAGTGGTATGCTGCAGTCAGGGGGATTTATGGGAAGCATTGAAGAGGCAGGTAAAGTTTACAAGCACTGCACAGGAGATAATTGCACTCAGCTGGTGCTTTACCAGCCTACTAACTCCTCTAGTTTGCTTGAAGACTCATAGCAATATATTCTGTTATTGCTCAGTATTGTCTGTGCTATATATTGTCTCAAATCCACATAGGAAAAAACCAAAACCTCGTAGAATATCCTGGAAGGGACCCACAAGGATCATTGAGTCCAGCTCCTGGCCCTGCACAGGACAGCCCCAAAAAGCAAACGTGTCTGAGAGCACTTTCCAAATGCTTCTTGATCTCTCAAACACCAGGCTTGGTGCTGTGACCACTTCCCTGGGGAGCCTGTTCCAGTGCCCTGCTACTCGCTGGGTGAAGAAACTTTTCCTAATATCTAACTCAAGCTCACCCCAGCACACCTTCATGAGGATTGATCTCTCTCTGGTTGCAAAGCGCTTGCTATTAAAAGCTTAGGCTGCTCAGTGCTTCAGCTTCATCTTCTGCTGGACACAATAGAAGAGCAGTGAACAATGCACTGACAGAGATCTCCATCCATGCTAAGCCTACAGGGAGGATGATTGGATTAAAACACTGTTTTTCTTGAATGTGAACAAGTGTGTGATTTGAGAGAATGGCAAAGAGTGGGATACGTGATGAAGAGGAGGAGGCAGAGAAGGTGAGATACAACTGAGAGGAGGTGTGGAGAGGTATCGCGGAGGGGGAGGAAGAGGGACATGGGGACACGAAAAGAGGAGAGTCTGTCCACCAGTAGGTGTGCACCTTCATCTTCTGCAACTCTTGCACCCAGACAAGGTTAAAGAAGAGGAAATGGAAACAACAGGGCTGAGAACAGGAAGAGATCACCAGGCTAGGCAACAAAATCAGGCTGTGAACCTTAGGCAACTATAACATACTGTGTGATCAAACAAAATAGATGTAGTGGACATTCCTATGCACTCTTTTCTCCGGTTTTGTAAGCCTTCTTTTTCCTCTCCTTCACTTTGCTTTCTTTCCTATAGAACAGTGGAGGGGTTAATCTTTAATACCTTCCAGTAATAAAACTGTTTTAATTAGCATTAGTTTGGAATGACAAGACTACAAGTAATTAAGTTACACGGGGATCTAGTTGGAATGAAATTGATACCAGGGGATAGCATAAACATAAATCAGCATTTAAATAAACTGAAATCAGATTGCTGTAATTAGAAGAAAAATCCATTGGCAATAAGAAATAAAAGTAACACATACAGATTTAATAAACATAGCGAAGGAGAGTGAGGAGCCTGGAAAAATGTAAATTGTTCCTTCCCACATATCTGCTGTCAAAAAAAGAGAAAAGAAGATAAGAGATCACTGTTTGGTTAGTATTAAGGAAATACAATTGCATTGGCATGGGAGAGAAGTTAGTAAAGATTATGAGTGTCTGTACAGAATGCCATTAACATTAACCTGATGCATTGCAAGTGAGTTCTACTTATAAAAGTAATTACTGGCTACCAAACCCATCTGGAATCTGCAATGAAAGGACAAAGAGAGAGGAATGAATTGAGGAGAAAGTGATTACTTCTCCAAAGTTAAGACTGGCATGTGCAGTCAGGAGCCAGCAGCAGGCTCATGCATTTTTTTCACACTATGCAAAGAGCAAGCCAGCATATGCCTACCAACTTCTCCTGGGTTTCTTAGGCTGCTTACCACCATAGGACATGACATTTTTGTACAATTAAAAATTATTCATTAGCCTTTTGAATTAAGGGAATCATGTATCTTCTTTAAATGCTATGGTAATTAAGATATATTAGATGAAATGCCCTTTTTTAAAAATTTCTTTTTTGCAAGACAATAATGTCCTTTCAGGCAAGATAAAGGATTTGTAGGAATTGATCTAGGAAGGAAGATTAAAAGAACTCTGTGTGAAGTGATTCCAGTACTGTTGGGACCTCTCAGGTAAGAAAACCCTACCCAAGCTGGGAGCAATTCACCAAGGGTACTCGGGCAGATCATGGTGACAGTCACAACATAGTAAACTTTGCTTTACACTCTGGGTCTTCAGCTCTTTTACAGACAGGTCTTACCTCTGACAGCAGGGTCACCCAAGATGAAGTTGTAAAGGCCAGTGTGGATCAATGCAGACAGGGAATAGAAGCACAACATTATTTATGCACTATGCAACAGAAAGTCCCAGGCAAGATTTATATAGACAGAACAAAAGATGTGACTGTGTTTAGAGCTCTGCTGACTAATGTGAAAGTTTGCTCAAGGCTGAATTTTCTCTCTGGGGTATTTTTAGTCTGTGCAGACTTACTTAGGCCTGCACACATGGAAACTCAACCCACCCTATGCATTTCAGACTTGCTGGTCATACCTGGTGGATATGAAAACAGGTTGAAAGAGTTAGGCTTGTTTAGCCTGAAAAAAAGAAGCCTCCGGGAACACCTGGATTATCATCCAGTAACTAAAGGGGCTGCAAGAGAGCTGGACAAGGAATTCTGAACAAGGGCATGAAGTAGGGGGAAAAGGCTTCAAAGTGACGGAGGGCAGGATGACATTTGATATTAGGAAAAAATTTCCTTCCAGTGAGGATGGTGAGGCACTGGCATGGGCTGCCCAAAGAAGTTGTGGCTGCCCCATCTCTGGAACTGCTGAAGGCCAGGAAGGTGTCCCTTGCCATGGACAAGGAGGCTGGAACTATATAGTCCTAAGACTCCTTCCAACCAAAATATTCTATGATTCTATGCTAGAGGAAATCCATGTATTATAGAACTGAAGTGTTTAGGGAACCTTGAGATCTACCATACCTGTGCTGATGTGTAGACTTGTCAAGTAACTCTCATATGTACCACATGCATTAGACTTACTGTTAACATGTGAGTGGGCTGTACATAAGGAATGGTAAGGGCATCCCAGCTGAATGACACACCTTGTGCATCCAGCAGAGCATTGACGTGCACTTGTGCAGAAGACATTCAGTTGGGATTTCCAAATATTTTATACTCATAGAATAGCTCAGTAAGAAATGGACCTGTGGAGGTGTTTTTATCCAACAATTTCTTCTAATTAGGCTTTTTTTCTAGTCACAAGAGTGGATATTTTGAACTCTAAATATACACTTTGAATTATCTTTAAAAAGAAAGTTTGGTTAGAAATAGAAGGTGTCTGTCTTTAAATTGTTGAAGTTAAGATGAAGAGATTTATTTAAATGGATGTAAAAGCATGAGTGCATGCTCCTATTCTGGGCCAATATTAGCTTTATTTATTTATTATATTTAAAACAGTATAGCATTAAAGAAGCAGGTGCAATTTCTGACCCAATCTAAGAATCTGTAACACAGTTTGTGTTGCTTAAGTAACATGGTACATGTTTGTTGAACAGCATGGCTCAATGATGGTAAGATGGAGTGAGAAAGACAGAGACCCGATTCTTAAAGCTGAGGACAGAGAAGACAAGAATTGTAGAAAAGAGTAAATAAGGTCTTTGGCAGTGGCACACTGACATTTCCTTTGGCTTATCAAATGTAAAAAAATGGTGAAATTAGTGGATTTTTATAAAAGTGAATACCACTCATCCCATTCTAGTTACTGGGAGTTCTGCCATTACCTTAATGGGCCTGAAGTTCCAGTTCCTGTATTTAATCACTGGAAATACATTTTTATTGAATAGTAACAGAGCACTATTACACCACATATTAGACGTTACTTGCACACTTCAAAGCTGTTCCTTCCGCAATGATTCCATTACTTGGCCTAGGCTAATTAACATTAATAATAGTGTTGTCATTTGCAGGGAAAGAGTCACTATCAACCAAAAAAATTAACATAATAACTTTCTGATGTAAGTCATGCAGGCACTCTTTGACCTTACTTGACCTCCCATTCACCTCAGACTAAATGAGTGTTTTTAATAGATACCTGACAGTTTAATATCAGAGCATTAGGCCTAAGTTGCTGTCTGGAGGTCAGTAGATTTTTCTAGATACCCCTAGAAATGAGGGCACAAGGGGCTAGTTTGATGAGGGTCTTCCACTTGTTTTCAAAATGACAACCCATGGAGTCATCAGCTGGAGAACGTTAAGAGGGATGGGGAACTGACTGATCATATCCTGATTATGCTGACTGTCATCTTGCACTTGCACAGTCCTGCCTGGAACCTGTCTTACAGATGCTGCTGGCTGTAAATGTATCATGTACCTCTGCAGTGTCTTCACCCTATGGGTGAAACTCAGCACCTGTCTTGACAGCATCCTGCCTCATTACATGAGAAATCTAGGGACAGAATAGGAATTTCTCCTACCAAGTGACAATACAGGGAGAACTTACTTAGCTCAGCTATAACTGCCAAGTCTGACATGAAAAAAGGACAGCTAATGAATACTGTACTTTCACCTGGAGTACAGCATTGATGTCTGGAGCCCTCAGCACAAGGCCATGGAGCTGTTAGAGCAGGTTCAGAGGAGGCCACAAAGATGATCAGAGGGTTGGAGCAACTCTTCTATGAAGACAGATTGAGAGATTCGGGGCAGTGCAGCCTGTAAAACAGAAGGCTCTAGGGAGACCTTAGAGAGCCTTCCAGTGCCTAAAGGTGCCACAAGACAGCTGGAGAGGGACTTTTGACAAGGGCATGTAGGGATAGGACTAGGGGGAATGGCTTTAACCTGAAAGAGAACAGGTTTAGATTAGGGATTAGGAAGAAATTATTCACTGTGAGGGTGTTGAAATACTGGCCCTGTGAAGGTGTGGATGCCCCATCCCTGGAAGTGTTCAAGACCAGGTTGGATGGGGCTCTAGTGAACCTGATCTAATAAGTGGTATCGCTGCCCATGGTTGGGGGAGTTGAAACTAGATGATATTTAATGTCCCTACCAACCCAAACCATTGCTCATTTATGACATGAAAAAGTCTCCAACAGAAGGACCAAAAATGACATAGGACAGGTCCTCAATTTCTTGCTTCACCTTCACTGTTCTTCACTCATTCCATGTGATCCAAAGCATTAACTCCTATGTATTCCTCACAGCATCCCTGTTCTCATACAAATCCTTTTTCAAACCAACCATTGTTTTCTTGGGGTTTTTCAAGAAATCATGTCTTGCCATGATGAAGTTGCAAAATGGATGGAATCATCTTTGCTGTGTTTTTCTAGCAGGGAAAAATCACACGGAAGTTTTCTGCTAGGCTACTCCTTCACAAGAGCATCAGACATATTTGCTGCAGCACTGACATCTCATCTGGACAGAGCTTCTATCTTCCTCCTTGTGTCAGGAATTAGTAGCACAATTTTATCACTCTTCAGAAGAACAAGTTGAAGGGAAGAGGCAAGAAGCCAGATTTCATAGCAGAAGTCCCTAGAAAGATGGGGACCCAGTTACTTGCTGATGCTGCTTTTTTCACAGTTATCAACTCCCCATTCACCATGTGTCTCTTGCTGCTCATTTTTGAAAAAATTCATCTTTAGTCTATCAAAAATACAGAACAAAACTACCTTCTGAAATCACTTACATTGACAAAGTGTCAGCAATCCTGAAATAGTGTTTTGATCCCCTACAGTGCCAAACTACAGAGTATGTCTAAATACACTGGCAGATCCTGAAGTACACCCTGATAGATAGCAAGGACTTGTTGCATGGAAAAATAATTTTTTGCTAAAATTGAGACTCGCTCATATGAGAGTGCAATACCTAAATCTAGAAGTTATCAGCAGATCATAACTTTTGAGCAATAGTAAAATTAGGTAAGTGATCTTGTCACTGTAGCACAGACCGTAATTCTAAGCAACATGCAATATGCATCAAAACCTGACTATGTTTTTTCTTGACAGATACATAAAATATTGCAAAGGAAGATGATCATTAGGCTTCAGGTGCAGATGAAGTTTCTGGACAAATTTTGCGTTTAGACCTAAAATGACTACAATGCAGGAATAGTCTGAAGGGCAGATAGGTAAAAATCTTCACAGAAGGAATAACACCAGCAACAGACATAGTCAGTAGAGTCAGTAGGCAGTTGGATAAAACTGGAGAGCAGTAAATGGGATTTGCTATGTTATATAAAAGCATTGTTTGTGCTTTTTCAGAAGCTCCAATTTGCTTTCTTCTTACTTGAGCTTCTTCAGTGAGGTGGGCACATTTTCCTCATTCCCCATTCTCCATTCTCAGCCTGAGGAATGAATACCCCATCCAAGTCTAATGAAATACACAATTTCAATAAAGCAATTGTATTGCATCCCATGTCTTTAGATAACCCTGATTGTGTTGTAGAATGAGCAAGAAGACCTCCAAGTATCCCTTGTGTCTCACAGGTATGTTGTGAACAACAGCATTACATAAATATGCAGTTGTCGATGTTGACAAGGCAATTTCTGAGTGGGAGGCTTTTCTTCATGGTGTTGCCTATTCCAGGGTTTTGCCACTGCTCCATGATCTTGGTGAAGTCACTCACTTCAGCAGGAACCATCTGATCAATATTTAATATGGTGCCAACCATACTTAAAACCTCTTTCAGGTCTCTGACATTCATGGAGGACAAGTGCCACAGGCAGGCTGTGTATTACTCAGCTGTGGTCTTAGGGTTTCTTATCTCAGGATGATGTATCCACGAACCATGTTATTGCTCCTGGTTGTCTCGATTGCCTCTTGTAAATGGGATTGGCACTGTGGCCCAGCCCCTGGAATCTTCCGGGGGTGGCAGAGTCGCATCTGTTGCCAAAGGGTTTTGCTAGAGGATGACCAAGGCTTCTGGATAAATCCGTGACAAAGACACACCATTCTCTCTCTCCTTCCTGCTGTCCTGCCAAATGCATGAGCTTAACCACAGAGCACCGTTTTTTCCCGCATCTTGCTGATGTCTGCGTCCCGATCTGGATATGTATCCTAAGGTGCGAACACGGGGACGGTGAGGAAGGATGGATTCGAACAGCCAGAGCGATCAGACACAAACGCGGTCAAACGTTGGCAGCCAAAACGATAATTCACTTTTATTCAGTATCAAAGAAAAGACCAAGGAATAACACAGAAAAATAGGAAAAAGCGAAGAATTACAGAAAGCAAGAAGAGGAATCACCACCAAGAATGTGCGGCGCCTCGCGAGAAGCCCTCTCCTTCCCCCTGCCAGGGGGCTGAGCGGCGCTTTACGGCAGTGACGCGACACTTTCATGCCAGCCTGGGCACCATGGCAACCGCCCGTTCGCCACGTGCCCGCTGGTCGGTGCGCGCGAGCGTTCGGCAGCGCGCGCGGCTCCGCGCTGAGGGCCGCTCCGCTGGCGTGGCGGCGCGGCGGAGCCGAGCGGCCGCCCTCGCTGCGGGCCCTCATGGCCTGTCCTCCGCGGGCCCTCATGGCCCGTTGTCTCTCCAGATCTTGTCGAGGGAGCCAGGCAGTGGTGAAACAAGTCACTCCTCAGCAGTTCTTCACAGTGTGAGAAGTCCATGGCTCAGTAAGGAAATGGCCAAGCCAGCGCCGAGAGCCCGCAGGCAGGAGAGCAGGTTCAGTCTCGCTGTAGAGATAGTACAGGCCATGGGATAGTGCCAGGGAGAGAGGGAAAAGGGGACTCCACACCTTTTGGGGAATCAGACTAAGATTGGATTGAAATGTTGCGCTGTCTGGAAATAGTTTGATTTGGGGGGGTGGGAGAAGAGATCCTGGGAGGGATGGAGGGCAGGAATGAGTGAGAATTAAGATAGCATGTGTCAGAAAAGGAAAATACGAAACCTGGCCTTGCTCTGTTCTTGTAAATTTCTGTTTGTGGAAGCTCTGGTGGAGGCTGAAGTGTTGTGCAATGCCAGCTCAGAGATGTATCAGTTTCTCCAGTGGAGTTTTATGTCCAGTAATGTGAAATTGAAAGATTATTTCTTTCAGATTTTGGTTTTCTCGCCTCTTCTCTTGGAATTATTTACAAAACCCAGCACTGCCTCCATGTCCCTTAGCAAGTCCCACAATCAGGTGGATCTGGCTGTGTGCCCAGCTCTCAAGAAGTTAAATCTCCCCAGTCAGACCTCCTGGGGAGCTCTTGGTTTCTTTTTTGCATGTTGTTGTTTGATTGTTGATCCGTGCTGTGGGACAGAGCACAATTAAATGAAGAAAAATGAAAACATGGTGCTATGCCAGACAGTTTTGCTGCTGTCTTGCTGATTATGAAAGATGAGTGTGTTTCTGGGCAATAAGACAAGAATGGATAATGCTGTGTCCTTGATGTACTCTACCTGAGACAGCATCTTTGGAGCTCTGGTCCTTCCTCAGGACTTGTGAGAAGAGTGCCAGCACTGATGTAAACAGAAGCTGCTCTTATACCTGGGCTTATGTCTTGTAGAGCTTTCACAACCTAAAGTGTGTGATTGTTTGGTATTCCCAGACAAGTATTATTTTGAGATGTATTCTTTTGTACTGATAGGGTAAGGAATAATGGCTTTAAGCAGAAGGAAGGTAGGTGCAGATTAGATATTAGGAAGAAATTCTTCACTGTAAGGGTGGTGAGGCACTGGCACAGTTTCCCATGGGAGTTGTGCCTGCCCCACCCCTGTAAGTGTTAAGGGTCAGGTTGGATGGGGACCTGAACAGCCTGATCTATAGGAATGTGTCCTTGTGCATGGCAGGGCGTTGGAATGGAATGATCTTTAAAATCCTTCAATACCAATCATTCTGTTGTTCTGTGGTACCTTTGTACAAAATGTAAATCTAGCCTCTGCTGAAAAAGCCTGCTGTTGCTTTGTATACAAACGTTCCTGTCATAAACCCACCCATCTTCTTTTACTGAGCCTGAAGTTTGTTGTTCCCTCAGCAAACACAAGATCTTGCATAACATCTGAGTGTTATTATTATCCATTACTGTTTGCACATTTGCTTAAAATTTATTCCCACATCTTTCTGTCTTCAAGATCTCTGTTTTCTTCCTCTCTCCTCCTCACTCCTATTTCTACCCCTACATCTGTCTCTCATTTTCCCACCATGTAAATTCAGAGGTTCTACTACCCCTTTTTGTTTCCCAAACACTGCCACTAGTACACCTTCTGAGATTACTTCATTCAGCAGCTGTCTTGCTCTGGAAGTTTATTCTTCTGGCTCCCTGTTCTTTCATAGCTATGTGATATCCTTAATTTTCCATTCTGAGCCCATCACCCATGCACCCATAGAACCACGTACCTTGTTCTGACCTCCTTGCCTGTTCTGTTCTCTGCTGCCCTGAAACCAATATCCCTCACTTTTCATCCTTTCTTTGACCCCCATCCTCTCAATCGTTCATTCAGGATGATGACCACAAGATAGTAAATATTTAGTGTATTGTTCCTGACTGACTCATTGCAGTGTCCTCCTGACATTATTCAAGACAGAAGACTCCCATGGTGAAGCAAGGTTCTGGCAGATCTGCCTGCCCAGAAATATTTGATGCAATTCTTAGCACCTTATTATTATAGGGGAAACTTTTTACAGACCAGACTGGAAAGACTGTTTGGACATGATGTTATCTCATGGGGTTTGAATGTGACCTGTGGACTGGGTGCAACATGCAAAGAGGTCTTGGATGTAGACTACTATCAGATTTAGAACTAGATTTGCTGGATACTGTGGTAGGCTCTCCAGTTTGTTATTGGGAGATCAAGTCCTTTCCATTCTTGAAATACATGAATTCCTTTGCTGCAATGTTTAAAAAACATAAGGTGCCTGGATAGGGTTATTGTTTCTTGCCACTTTTTGAATACCTGTACTGTTTTATTAATTTTAAAATAACACTTGCAAGCTGACCTTTCCTTCTAGAAGCCTAAATTATTTAACCTAGAGAATTATTTAACTCCGAACTCATTTCCTGTGTTCTCAGAGATAGGGAACTGCGGATGCTCATGTGATATCAAAGGGAGCCCATATTATGTCGGTAGTAAAGTTGGAATAGAACCTTGGATGCTTGTCCTAGAACACTGTCTCAATCCAGAATGTCTTTCCTGTCCTTGTAACCCAGAAAAGCCCAGCTCCAGCAGCAAACTACATCCTGCATAAATTGTCAGCCCAAGTGATTTCAGCCAGATATTTCTCATGCTTTTGCTGTTGATCTCTGTGCTGGTTTGGGGTCTCACCAGATTAAGAGCCCATTCTTGTCCTCTTCTAAGAGTGTTCATCTGAAATTTTCACAGAGGCAGATTGTTTACTGAGAATCAGATTAGAGAGCTCATTTTTCTTTTTACTCAAGATGGTAATTTTTGATTAATTTTGCTTTATGGTCTTGGTATTTCATTGTGCCCTATGACCTGAAAGGCTTTTTGTACCAGAAGGCTCTATAAAAATGACTGCATCCCAAATTATGTTAAAAAACTTATAAATTCCATTTCTAGATAAAGATTTAGTCTGAAATGAAGAAAACACTGGTGGAAGACCATGTGTGGAGCAGCTTTCTCATTCACACTGGTAGCAACACTTGCAAAATGCAGTCAGCTATGAGCAGGATGCTGCACACATCCAGCACCTGCTGGGCCTACGTCTGCTGGAAATACACCCAGAGCAATTAGTTTTCCTTTTTTCACAAGAGGGGAGAGAGATAGATTACCTTAGTCCTGGGGGGATTAAATGCCCATATGGGTTGACTCGATAGCATGGAGTGAACAGGGTCAAAACAACGACTTCAGCTTTCAAGTGATGGGTTTGTCTGCATCGACGTGAACAAATTCCCCATTGTATTCACCACAAACAGGCTTTTCTTCCCATATCAGCCTGCAAGAGCTTTTTGTTCACCTACTATAGAACAAATATATTTGTTGTCAACACTGCAAACCCCACCACTTTCCTTATGTCTGAGTTCCCATGTGTCTCTCTTACACTATCCCAGGGCATTAATAGACTGTAGGATCTTGTTCCAGGCCCTTATCTGGTTTTCATTTCAGTAGTCCTTTTTGAGACTACTCCTATACAGCAACTTACCCGTGTATCTGTCTGACCTCCTGCACCAAAAGCCACTCTGTCTTTTAAGCACTGAAATAGATTTTCCTTCTTTCATCAGCCTGGCAGGCGAAGCCCTAGAATTTGCCCCTAGCCCCACCCCTGTGGAGTTTATATCAACATTGCCAGAAATGGATGTTAAGGCAATGGCTTTCCAGGTCTCAACAGTGATATTATCAGACCATTAACCTGAGGAAGCTCTATCTCTCTTACCTTCGTATTTTGACACCTCTGAGGTACTTTGCACTCTCTTGCAGCAGACACCTTCTTCTTTGTAGCACTAGTTTCACATTTGCCTTCTAGGATGTATAAAGCTTATCTGCTTCTCCTGTGCATGTATTTTGTATTTTCCTTTTTTTTTTTTTTTTCCCCTCAAAGTCAGTTTTTCACTTGGTATAAATGCAGGCAGTGAACTGCAGTGAAATTTATGGAAACCATTCCACAGCCCCTGTATGAAGAGCTGTTAACCATTTGCTACTCTTGGGAAACAATTAGGTATTCCAGGTAAAAATGCAGTAGCATGACACTTAGGGCAAACCATGCATTTAACAGAATGCGTTCCTAGTAATGGGTGAATTTTAATAGGATTAATAAAAAACATTTCTTCACGTGTCTGGGCATTTTAATTGCTGTTTGTAGGTAGGTGAGAATATTGTCCCTGTGTCTGAGACACTGCATACAGTTAATTTCCTGTGTGTCTCTAGTTTAACCACTGGAGTCTATTATATATAGACAAAGAGAGTTGAGGCTGTTCAGCCTGGAGAAAAGAAGGCTCCACAGAGACCTTACACCACATTCCAGTACATAAAGGGATGGCAGGAGAGCCTGGAGAGGGTCCTTTGACACTGGCATGGAGTGACAGTAAAAGGGGCAATGGTTTTAAGCTTAAGGAGGATATGTTTAGATTAGAAATAAGGAGGAAATTCTTTACTGGGAGGATGATGAGGCAGTGGCAAAGGCTGCCCAGTGAAGCTGTGGATGCCTCATCCCTGGAAGTGTTAAGGTCGGGTTGGATGGGGCTTTGAGCAACCTGCTCATGACTGTGGGGTTGGAACTAGGTGTTCTTTAATAATGTCCCTTCCACCCCAGTCCATTCTATGATTCTATGATATTTGAGTATAATGTATATTGAATTTAATATATATTTCCAAATGGGGTGAATTTTTTAGACTTCAAGGTAACCCATATGAAGCAACTTTTAAGGGCTGTGTAGCTAGGTGTTGGATTTAGTTTTGATTTTGTTATTTTTTTTCTTTTATAACTTAAACAGGAATGCGCTAATTCTTGCTCACAAATCAAGAAGTTATTTAAAATAATTTAAACTTTACTTACTGCAATGAGATCAGAGAGCTTACTGTCCATGTTTAATTTGTGTGTCATGGGTTTTTTTCTTTGTTCAGTGAATAGGATGAGTTGGGATCTAGGCCTTAAGCAATAATCTGAATTGCTCGCTGCTGAGACCATAGTAGCCACAACACGCAAGAGAGGGATTTAGAGTAGTTGCTGTATGGACTTTGGCCTCAGTTTTACACATTGAGAAGGATATAAAACTGTCCTCTGTGATGGACAGTGTAGGCTCGTAAATGTACAGCTTAGGTTTTGGTGGGCATTTGTGGAATGTGGAGCTGGAGGGTTCCCCATGAGCTGCTGGATCACAGAAACATTAGCACATTTATCCAGCAGGAGGTGTCTTCTTTCACCTCCTGCTGGATGAATGCAAATCCCTCATCACGAGAGGCAGGAGTAATTTCTGTCATAGCAGGGGTGTATCTGGATATATGGTGTTAGATCTGAAAGGTGACTGCTGTTTGATCTCAGCAGGTACATGGTTGATCTGAAAACACAAACTCCTTACTTAGACAGGTGGCACTCATCTGATGATCAAAAGAGGAGAGCTGCTCATTCACCACGTTAAATTGCAGAGACCTGCAGAATTATTACAGAGGGGTATCATCTTTTGTTACTGATGCAATGCTGTGCAGAAAGCATTGCAGCATGTATCAGGATCAGAGAATCATAGAATCCTGAGGCTTGGAAAATACTTCTAAGATCACCAAGTCCAGCCATTAACCCAGCACTGCCAAATCTACCACTAAACCATGTCCCTAAACCATGTCCCGTATCTTCATGCTTGTCATGTTTTCATGACTTCCCTGAGCAGCCCGTTCCAATGCTTGACCACCATTTCAGTGAAAAAAACTTTCCTGATAGCCAATCTCTCTCCATTTTGATCATTCTGTAGTGCCAGTACCCTTATGTTATAGGCCATCTCTTCTTGCAGCTGCAAGGATGCAGGGTAGGATCCTGCTCATCACCACTAGCTGATGAACGCAACTGAACCAGCTGCTGAGCTGTTTGCTTTAGCAATTATTCTTTTTCCCTGCTAGTGCTTAAACTTTATGGGGTTGCAATACTTCATATACCCTAAAGCTAGTCACTTTCTTTTTAATGTCACTAAATGTTTAAAACATTTACAAAGGTTGTGTTTCCTAACTGTGGAACAACTGTATTCTTTTATATCAGGCAGAATTTGATTATATGAAATCAGTTACCACTGCTACAATTCTGGCATATGACTTCTGTTACACAAATAGTTCTTTAAAAACAGTAAGGCACATTTTCTCCTGCATCCAGTTGCAAGTACAGGTTAGAACAGTCTGTGATTTTTTTAACCATATGCCCATTCATTGTGACATTCACATTGGACAGCTGAAAGCAGCATTTTCCAGCCACCCCCTACTCTGAATTTATGAGCTATATCAGCCAGGCTGCTGCTTGAACATCTGTGAGGAAGGAATCACAGATTTCTGTAGCATTTCATTGTGACCCAAGTGCAGCTGGGAATATCTGAAATAGAATCCAAATGCTTGGATACCAAGTAAGTGGTAAGGTGTCTCTGTATTGATCTCAAATACGAGATGTAGTCTGGTTCTCAAATGTTTTTTTGGAAGTGTTTTGAATATTGTTGATGTGATGCTAATGGCAAAACTCCCTAAAAAATATCTGTGATAGCAAATTTTCAGTACCCTTAAAATTTCTGATAAAATTCTGTGGAAGTGCTATAAAACAATTCTGTGTAAAAACTGCATTTTTGCCAGTCCACAGGGAAAATCTTCAAGATAAATTTTACTCCTCACTGATTGCTGCAGCAGTCCAGATGTTTTTTCTCAGACAGATGTTGCTTTGCTCAACATGAGTCATTGTGACTCCTGAGCTACTATTCTGTGTACACAGTGTCTGTTCCTGGAGCTGCAAAAGCTTCAGGTCAATGATTTTTTTTCTCTCATTTTTTTTGTCATTTATACCTCCTGCATTGTTCAAATAAGCAATGGATTTCCTATTTAAGAAGCATGGTAGTTAAATTGTAAGATTTGTTTAAAAAACTCTGGAGTAGGGAAGTCTTAGACATCAAATGCTCCTTAGTTCATTTTATCAGACTTCTGAGTTTCACCATGTAACTACATGCTGTGCAGCACGGCTGTGTTCTTGTGGTTTGACCTGGGGACACACATGCACACAAGTCCCTTCCCTTTGATTCAGATGGCCACCTGGATTCGTTTGCTGTTAGCTAGCTCTGCTATTGAAGAGGCCGTGAAAACATCCAAACTGTTCCTCAGTCATAGTCTCTCTCAGCTGCCTCTGGCAAGCGGAACAACCTCAATGTATTTAGTTGTTCTTAATCTGCAAGCTTACCTATAATTTTGCATCCTTTAAATTTCTAGTTTTCACATCTTTTTGTCAAGAAAGTTATGCTGTTTGTCCATCTGCATTTTATATGCAAGAATTTGACACACTGGGACTTTATTCAATGATATAATAGTACTTTTATTTCTGTTCTCTGTTTATTCCTTAATTTCCCTGATATTCTTTGGGTTTTGCCATGTGAGTAGCCACAGGGTCACAGAGATAGTCATTCAAACTCTCAGGCATTTTTTTAGAAGTTCAAGGCCATCTTTGTGTACATGAAGAGGAGTTCTTCACAGTACAGCTCATATCCTGGTCTGGTTTGCCCTCTTGAGGGGTTATTTTTTTCTATAGATTCTTGTCCACAAAGCATCCAAGATGGGCTTTTCACTGGGTGTCTTAAGTTATACAGGATGAATCTGAACCTACACAGTATTGTCAAACTGAATTTTTGAAATTAATAAGGTGTAATGCTTAAATGTAATGACTTGTGACGTACATGCAGTCACACAAAATGATCTCACATTCTCTTTTGACTTTAAATGATGAGTATATGTGATTGCCAGAGTCATTTTTAGATGATGTTTTCAGACCCTGCTTCTGAAAGTGTAGGCTGATATCTAACCCAGTTAGCATCAGTGAAAAGAGGAGTGCCTGAATTGGTGCCAGTCAAAACATGTACTCAGTAGCCACTCTTGGATAACAAAGACTGTTTCTCAGAGGATAAAACTAAAAGAACTGAAAATACTATCAGGAATCTGACAGCCTTCCCTGTCAAGTCAATACATGACTTGTGGGTGTCCTTGAAGGAGTATAAAAATTTCATCCAGAAAAGTTACAGGAATGGTTTACAAATCTATTGCGCCAGCTGCTAGAAGTAAATAAATTAAAGATACAGGGAATTTAAAAACATAAAGTTCCATGCCAAGAAATATTTTCTACACCTGTCTCATACTTCTTAGGTGAGAGATGCAGAGCTGTGTTGAGTTGTTGTCATAATGGGGATCAATCCTCAAGAACAAAACTTTCTCTCTAAGAAATGCTTAGAGGAACTTTATCATTGTCACATAGCAGGAACAGCAGTACTATTTTGAAAATGTAGGAAATACAAATACTTCCTTTTTATTATTAGACTTCCATATATGTAAATCTTTAATGATTACTTCTAGTTAAAAAAGACTATTTCAGTAAATAACAACAACAAAAAGAAATCCCTGAGGAACATTTGTATAGCAATGGTGTGTAACTCTTCAGTTTCTAATTCATTTAGTCACCAATTTTCCAATCCTTAGAGTGACAAGTTCCTTGTTATTATGGTGTCTTTAGTCTTCTTTTAAATAGTGTAGTAGAAATATTCCCTACAATATTTCTGTAAATAATAATTGTGATTTTTTTTTTCAGTAGAAAAGAAGTATATTAATATAAAGAAGCCAAAAGAACAGAATGATAGAATCTTTATTAATATCACTCCAACATTTTTGAGCCCTCTTTCATGATATGCTTGCTTTTTTCTGTGGCTCACATTTTTTAAATTCTTGAGTTAATGAATGGTTCCTTTTCTCAGATCCTCTTTGATCTTCAGGTCTGTTTCCAAGAGCTAGAAGTCTAAGTGAAGGGTTAGCTGTCAAACAAAAAGGAAAACAAAATGGATTTGGTCTTTCACTGAACAAAACTAGTGCTGTTTTGAAGTGAGAGATTAACAGCTTAATAAAAATTTTAAATATATTAGCAGAATAAAAATGGTTGTTATGTAGTGATACTTTAGGCAAGGACTTGAAATGACTGATTCTGTACAAAAGTGATCAAAACAGAAAATGACAACTAAACCTCAGATATATGCATAATGCATTAAGAAGTGAAAGTTAAAAAAAAAGTATGAAATACATAGTTTTTTTGAA
>VZTT01038895.1:9069-30885 GCA_013400855.1 Buphagus erythrorhynchus | reverse complement strand
GAGGAAGAAGAAGGAGGAGGAGAGGGAAGCAGGAAGGAGCAGCCACAGCACCGGGCGGCCGGGGCGGCTGAGGGAACGCCGCGCGCTATGCCGGGAGCGGCCGCCCCGCCGGCGCGCGGCCTCACGGCGCAGACGCCACCCCGCCCCTCCTCAGAGCGCCCGCCCGGCCGGAAGTGCGGCCGGCCCTGCACGTGCCGCCGGAGCGAGGCGCGGCGCGAGACTGCCCCTCCCTCCCGGGCCCCCCGGGGTTTCCCGCTCTTGAGGGACCGCGCGCCCCCTGAGGGAAAATGGCGGGAAGCCGTGAGGGGGACGCGCACGTTGCGGGTTTCCCCCACTCTCAACCTGGCCCTCGGAGCCCTCACGGCGCCGATCGTGCTCCACCCACCCCGCCCGGAGCGGGACATGCCCTCGGGAAGGAGTCTGTGGGGAGCAAAGCGCTGTAGAGACGGTGTGGTAATGGTCGCGGTGCTAAAAATGGCTCTGCACGCCCAGGGCTGTGGAGCCTCTTGAGTCTGTGGAGTGCTTCCAGAAGGGAAACCCCAGGGGGTGGTGGAGTCTTTTTTTTCTCTAGATAATCCAAACTCACCTGGATGCTTCCTGTGTCACCTCTCGAGGTGACCCTGCCCTGGCAGGGGAGTTTGACTGGATGATCTCCAGAGGTCCCTCACAAACATAACCTAAAAATCTGTTTGTCTGGGAAATACGTGTGAAAAGCATTGATGACAAGTATGAATTCTGGTGGTCTGTCTCCACATAAACTCTACGCAGAGGTTTGAAGGTGACTGAAACGAAGGGGTAAAATGATGGGTCTGGGCAGGAAACTATCAGCAGTGAAATTTAAAAGGTACATTTCCCACTGTTGAAGTGTACTGACCAGGTACAGTTTCCCTATAGACATTGACAAAACAAACCAGGGAATTTGCCAACACCAATTCACAGTGCCCAGGCTGATTTCACATCTTGGGAGTCATCCCCGTCCCCTCCACCCCCCCAAACCCCCCAATGAAAATGGGCTTGTGTGGGTTTTTTTCTCCTTACCAAATGAAAACCTACAGTAAGACCGAAACAGGTAAGAAACACTCTATCAGTCTCTCATAGTGATGAACGAAGCTGGACTTCTAGCACTGACAGTGGTAATTTAACAAAACAACCTTTCCCACTGAACACATAGGTTTTGGATGGATATCACTTACAAGCTGATTAGCTGTTTGCATGAGCAGTCCCCTTTCTGAGGTCGCTGCTGTCCTTTCAGTAACAGCAGATCAGTTTTTCAACAGCATACAGAGATTAGTTTGCAGTTTTCCTTGGGAGAGAAAGGTATTTTCAGTGCTGATGAAAGGAGCAGAGTTCTGTGAGAGGGATAACATAAGCAGCAGTGTTGTGTTAATGAAGGCATTCCTACAGTGAGATATGCCTATGCCTCAGATATTTAGTGATCTCAGAAAAAATGCAGCTGGGTTAAGGGCACGTACATTTGGTGCCACTGACCAGTATGATTTTGCTGCTTCTCAGTAAAAACAATGTATTTGCTAATAGCCACTGTGACTTTGAGAGTACAACTGGCTTTTAGGTTACCTGCAGAGTTTTTATTTGGCCTTGGGGTCCCCATCCCCACCCATGTGTTCTTGTTCTTTTTAAAGTAGGAGAAAGAATTATTGCTGGAGTTATTTATAGGCCAGAGAAAATGAGCCCTCTTGTTACAGTGGGATTAACACTGCTAATCGCTGTCTTGGCATCCTAGAGAACACAGAGGTCTGCTCCTGGGATAGCTGGCAAACAAGTGTGTCAACAGTGCACGCTGGGCTGCACTTGTGAGCGTGGACTGGCTGCAGGGCTGGCTTGTCTCCTGTCAGGAATCTCCAGGAGCCATGCCACCACTGCCTTACAGTGTTCCACAGCACCTTTCTCCTCAGGCTTAACGCCAAATGGGTTTTTCCTGTGGCATGCCAGCATGTCTTCATGTTAAGGAGTCCCTTTTATTTAAGTACAGGTCAAGGAAGTTCAATAATAGAGAGAATGTTGACAACTCACTTAAAAACACATGCCTGATTCTCCAAGCAGCTGAGTGATAATTTGAAATATATTAATAGGGCCCCTCTCTTTTATTTAAATCCTCATCTGAGCAGAACAACACTGTGACATTTCTAGAAGCTATATTAATTTCCAGAAAGGAAGAGTTGTGAGTTGTCTGTCACTGAAGGTATGAAACCCAAATTAAACTTTGCTGTCCCTTGCTGAGGTAAAACCTCTCCTTTGGTTCAGGCAGAGCAGGGATGCATTGGTCTCCTGCATTTGCCAAGTGTGCAGCAAACCCCAAACAGCAACAGCTGTTTGGCAGTGTGACAAACAGATCAGAAAGATGGTTGCACTACTTAAAAAACAAACAAAACAAATTTTAATATCTTGAAAGTACTCACAAGCAGTTATTTTCTGGTTGATGTAAAACAGTAGATGGTCTGAAGAAAAATCTGGTGATAAAGAACAGAAAATCAGAAATACAAATCCTGAAGTTGGGAGACATCAGCTACAAAGGTGGAGAAAATGGGGAATCATAATGCAGAGGCTGCACCAAGGCCAGAATATCAGTGATCATTCGGGGGGTTGGGGGAACGATGGCCTATGTAATGGTTTTTTCTTAAACTTTCAACTTGATGAATTGTGACATCATAGGAGATACTCAGCTTTCACTGGGGAAAAAAAAGAACAATATGACAGTGGAGCCAATACTGAACTTTCAGTGCATGAAAACAAAGTCCCAGTCACCTGCTGTGTATGTCTCCACCACAATATTGGAACCTTGTGCTTCTTCCTTCCTTTTGTTGCTTGGGGTCTAAAATGTAGATATGTTCCTCCTTTTTAAATGGTTGTGTAATGGCAGATCTATATGGCATATAAGGGATCCACCTCCTGGCTCTTGTTCAGCACATAGCACACATCTGGAAGGTTCTGTCCCAGTTAGTGTCACAGGAGCAGGTCTAGAGGGTTTCTAATACAGCAGTAACTGTTCTCCATGCCCAGACTACGAGGGCCACTGCTTGTGTCAGAGGGTGCATCCATAACTTTATTTCCGGGCACTGGAAATCTCGGTTCCTTGAGCAGTGCCTGGCCTCAGAGCTCAGACAGTGTCCTGTCCGTGGGACCAGAGCGAGGCAGCTTCCAGAGACTGGCTCACCTCCATGTGGAAAGAACTTTGCCATCTATAAAATAGTGCAGTGTTTAGCTGGACCACTGTAAATCCTGTAAAGATTTATTTAGGAAGGCTCTAGCTGAGAACGCTGCTTGAAAATGAAACATCAGATACTTCACGTGCACTTGGAGTGTGAAATGTGATGGTTTAATCCTCTTTAAACTGAATAGTTCGAATGCCAGCCCCTTGATTACTGTTTATCAAGCATTTCTGTCCTCACATCTCTCCCTACTCATAACTGTTTCCTCTGTATAATACATAAATTTGTTTTAAATCAATCCCATGAGATAAAACAACTTCCTGCAAAAATATTTAAAATCCCTTACAGAAAGAATTTATTAAGGCGAAAGAGAAGTAGAAAACTTCCTCTGTGTGGGTGTTGTTTTGGAAGTGTCTCTTGCTGCTTCTGGATAAACTTTTCATTCTAATTGCTCAAACTGAATGTTAGAAACAAAAGAAAAAAATCTGATTTTATAGAAATATGTCCTTTATGTATTAAAACTTCAAAAGAAATTGCTAATAGAGGATCTCAAGTGTTCGGCAATTACTGCAGTAAATTGGTTTTTTGTCTTATGTGGGTATGTGAGAGTTATTTTCTATTTTGTGATAATTCAGTCAGTGCAAAGGAAGCACTGCCAGAGAGTGGGTTTGCCCAATAAGCTCTTTTAATTAATTTTCCCCTCTTATTGCTTCATTGTTGCCTGTTTTGCTTCTGGTCCCTTGACAGCCCTGAGAAACATCATTTTACACATTTAAGTAGCTGTACAAACTTTCTATCTTAGTAAATGCTTTGTCTTAGTTTTGTACTGCTGACCCTGATACTGTCTTGTTTAGGCACAGTTACTGAAACCGCACAAAATGTTTATGATGAGCTAAAAGCTAAGAAAACCCCAGGAGACAACTGGTTTGGGTTTGGGTTTGCATTTTTTTTAGGATGAAGTCATATCCCAGCTCCACATCTTAAAGGCAGTAGTGGTAATGAAAGGCTCTTTTGCTTTGCTTTATTATATATACAAAACTGCAGAAAGAGTTTGATATGTTGTGAAATATCTTGGCATGGAAAATATGTTGATGCGGGGGGGAATAAAAGAGCTGGAATCACTGGGAGCAGAGGGGTGGCACAGTCACAAATCAGTCAGAAAGCAAGTGCATCCACTGAAGGCTGCCTCGGTTCGGAAGGTCTGAGCAGCCCTGGAGGCTTTGCGGTGACCTTGTGAACAAAGGCAAATTTAAATTCCTTGTAGTTTCTATCATCTCTTCTAATCAGGAAAGAAACAAATGGGGCTGTGGAAAACAACTAAGCTGCTGATTTCCAGCTTTTAAATGGAAACAAACTGAGGAGACAGCTGGTGAAAATATTCCAGGTGCAAATAGCTGACATCAGCTTTGGTGACACCCAGCGCAGTTCTCATTGACACTGAGGTCAAGAGTCTTTTATTGCAACACGAGATTCAGTCAGCGTTGGTACCAAACAAAATATAAATTCCTAGTTGAGATGACAGCTCTTGGCCTGTTCAAAACAGCGAGGGAAAGCAGGGAAAACAAAGGCAAATGTGCTTGTAAGGGTCCTTGGTGAAATCCAAAAGGAAGGACTTGGAAAGAGCTTATAATGGGCTCAGAATTGTTTGCATCTGACCTGGTAAATTGCTTTACATTAATAATAGTCTGTTTCCTTTGTGGAACAGAGCAGTCTCCAGTGTTTGTGCTGATGAGCAGGCCTCTGACTCCATTTGATAGGGCAGCGTGTTCCTGCTCGCTCTGTAAGAGCATTCTGAGACCCCTGTATTTGGCCTCTTGCGGGTGAGCTCTTCGCCTTCCATTGTCCTGGTTCCTGGTCATTCCCACTTCACCATCAGTCCAGTTGCTCTCATTCTTTCTTAGAAGCAAGGCCTGATCTTCCTCTTGCTGTAACTACTTACTTTTGCAGTCCTAAAAATGTCTAAGGAGTTTATTTTATAGAAATGCAGTGTGCTCTGTGCAGCCTTTTTCGGGAAGGCTGCCATCCCAGCTTATTTAATGAACAAGTCTTACAAAGTTGTTCTCTTCCTTGAAAAAGTTGCTCATGTGACTAAAACACGTGGTCTTTTTCAGCAATTCCTAATCGCGGTATGCGCTTTGTAAAAGGCCTGCTGACAGTACACAGAGATCTGGCTGGCGGCAGTGTTCCCTTCCTGAAAGCTAAACTTTGTTACAAGAAAGCTAAAACGCCTAAGTTCCGACACTAATACTGCTTTGCTGCTTCTACAGCTGCTTTTGAGATAAAAAGGACAAAAGGTGAGTGAAGGTCAAGCACAAGTGATCAGCCTGAATGGTATCCTACTTCCAGCAGCATACAGATTAGACTGTAGCATCCTTTGTTTAAGTCCTTTTGAGAACTAAATGCATTACTTCATAAAAAGTATTCAAGTGTCACTGAAAACCCCCAGAGGCATTGATATATCCCAAAATTACTTGTAGCAGTGAAAAGTCTTGGAAGAGCCACAGGCATTGAGGTTCAATAAATAATTTTATTTAAAATGTCTTTATTTTACTCTATTTGCAGAGGTAGATTTTACTGTTGAGGATTGTTCTATAAAATGAGCAATGGCCTGTCCCCCCTACCCTCCCACCCCAGTGTATTTTTTGAGTCTGAGAACACTGCAGTAATATCTGTGGTCATTAGTCCTTATGCTAAAAATTCTTAGTTCTTGATGTATAGTCTTACAAGCTTCCAGAGTGGGGAAAAGGCTCCCTGGAACTGAGAGCCTGGCAAGAAAGAATGGCTTTTGGATCACAAGTGAATACTGTGCAGCGTGCAGCATACTGCTGCACATTCAACCACACAGACTATAGGTGTCATTGCTGGCTGACTTCTACCTCTAAAAGTCCACTTATATATACAGTTAAAAACTGCTTAAAAATTGTTTGATTTTGCAGACAGGTTATTTACATTCACAAGTTGTCAGCTGAGAATACATTTAAAATGCTACGGAGGTACGAACTCTTAATTTTTGTTTGGTTAGAAAAATCGTTAAGACTTCTGCAAGTTGTTCAGCCAATACCATTTGCATCCAGGCTAGGGAAAGGGAAGAATTTTGTCTGGTGTCGTTGGAAGTTACGTGCCACAACAAATTTGGTGGGAAAGATGGAGGAAAGAGCATTACTGCAAGTTTCAGCCAGACGTAAGTGGATACAGAAGCACTGTAATAACTGCTGATGGTTTTGCAGCAGCCTTTCCTGCAGCAGGCTGTCCGTGGTTGCACAGTGCAAACGGTGGAGGCAAGGCTATTGCATATCCTGGTGACTGCTGCTCCGTGCTCTGCAGCCCAAGTGCATGCGTAATGGCATGGGTGAGTCTCGGGCACAAGGTGGAACTTGCTTGTTCCACTTTCTGTCCTGGGTGAGAGAGCGGTTCTTAGGGGAAGAGCTATGTTGGATGTCTGTTAACTTCCTTTGCTGTAAGGGCTATTATGTATAAGAAGTTGGTCAGTGTTTCTTAGTGTTTACTACTAGGAAGACAGGAATAATTTGTCTTAATCTACAGGAGAGAAAATTTAAACTCGACAATGAGAAAACCTTTCCTGTAATTAGAGTGTAACGGATCAATAGAAGAAAACTCATTAAATGCAGTATCCCCATCCAAAAGGTGGTGTAAGCTTTAACTATTTCAATGTTTTATTGATTCTCTTTAAAGGCTTAATAGATAAGTATTTGTTCAGAGAAGGTTGAAGTTGAATTGTAGGTACACATAGTGGAGCTGGGGAGGTTCATCTGAACTCAGTATTTATACATATGTATTCGTGACAAGGAAACTCTGACTCAGTGGAACTTGATGTGACCTGTAACAGCGATGTTTGGAGCTTTAGACTCAATGGTTCCAGCCCACAGTGTGCTGTCTGCTTTGTTTTACTGACCTGTTTGTCTGTGCTTGATTGGAACGGACCTTCAAGCTGCCACAATGTGGAATTTGCTGAGGACATTATTTCAAGTTTTGTTGCAAAGTCAATAAAGTAGTATACATTAGCTTACAAAACACATGAAAACTAGATTTAACAGTAGAAGAAAAAACTACTGGTGTGGCAGAAGGGCCTGCATAGGGCCATAAATCTGGATTTATGACAAGGATGTATTTGGAAAAAGTGACTGTGAGCTAAACCCAGCAAGAGTGTAAAATTTTTTCCAAGTTAACTTTTTAAGTTCGCTTGGAAGTTGAAAGTTGATTGAAACAATCTGACAAGCCTTCAAGACAAACTTTTTTTTTCAGAGCATGCATTGGTTTTCCAATTTTATTGGTTTTGCCTATAAAACTGTGTAATCAGTTTAGAAAAAATACTTTCTGCATTTTTTTCCTATTATTTTCTCAGTTTGCAATTGCAATTATGATTTCTGTGCAGGATTCTGGCTTATCACTTCCTTCTAGCGTTTGATTAGTCTCTACAAAATGCCTACACCTAGTCACTACTGTTCAAACAGATTAATGCTTATTATCTTTGCGAATTCAGACTTGCAGTGTCCTTGAGAGGAGATGAGTAAAAGCAGTCTGGAGAGCTATGAACAGAACCTGGGCACTGCCCACGTAGATGTGGTTGTTGCTGACAAGGCAGGAGCACTGGAGACTTCACCCAGCAGGCCTGGCTGTCCAGGCTGAGGGGATTCATCGTTCTTGAGCGATTCCTACAGACCTCCCAATCCATGCGCACTGCCAGAGGGACATCAGCACAGACAGGGGGTAAGGAGAGAATTCCTCGAGGTTTGGTACAGCTGATCATCCTGTGGGAGCAAGGGCACGATTTCAGGGACAGCCGAGCTGTGCACCGTGCTACGTGTAGGTGTGGCACTGAGATCTGGCAGAGATGAAAACAGGGTACACATCAGCTGATACCTCAAACATTTGCCACTGTCTACAGTAATTAAATTCTGGGGGCTCATGTTCACTCCAGTGTAGCAGGACGGGTTCAGACGTGAGCTTAATTAAATCACTGCGGTGTGCACACCGCTCAAGCAGTTTCTAAACTGATTTAATTAAATCAATCAGGGCAGAGTCTTTATTCAAACTGTCGCTCAAGCATTTCCTCTGTGATCAAAGAGATAATTTCTCCCTGCTCCCTGTGTGCCGTGAGTATCCCTGGAGTGTAGCATGGCACTCATGTTTATTTGTTGCTATCCTGCCCTATATCAGACTCAACTGTTTAGAAAATAAATCAGACAAGTCTCGCTTACAAATCTAGGGCAGCCTTAGCTGTTAAGCTACTATCTGTTAGCATTACTATATGAAACCCCAGTAAAAGGCTATAGGAGGAAATCTGGTAAAGATTGGACTGGACACTGTTAATAAGGCCATGACCCTGATATTGGTATGTAAAACATGAATAAGATAAAATTATTTATTTACTATGCTCTGTATTTGTATTAAAAAAAATATGGCTAATTAAACCCAAAAGCAGACAATTTGAGCTGCCTCTGGGAAAAAGATAGAACTATACAACAGCAGACAGACATAAATAAACATAGGAACAATTTAATCTATGTATGTAATACTGGACTAACCTGTAGAACCCTTTCCCACTAAGGTCATGGAGCTTAATAGCTCAGGTAGATGCAAAGGAGCCATCTGCTTTGATGACAAGAAAACTCTGAATTACCTCAAGCAGGTTGATTAATCATTCAGTCATCCAAGTGCAGTATTAACTTTAGTGCTTCATTACCGGTGATGGAAAAGGTGTCTTCATTATTTTGATATCTGTTGTATACTTCTTCCTTTTTAGCATCTGGTGTGATGCACGTTTGAAGCCTGGATGAGTCAGTGTCAGTTACCAAATTATACTTCATATGGCAGCATATTCCAATTGTTATGTAAACCCTGTGGTTTACCTAAAGAGCTCAGCTCATCTGTCTGCAGAAGACATATCTGTGTGTGCTAGAATTTTTAAGCAGTATTAAGATGTAAGCATTAAAAAAAAAAAAAAAAAAAACAACCCAGTCCATTCATTTAAAAGCAAAACCTGCTTTCTTCTGCTGGGGAAATAATGTTATTTTTTTTCTTAGCTTTGTTACGTTTGATGGAGTTTGAGAAATGAGAAAAAAAGTCTCAGTTGTGCGTCATTTAGTTTGAATTTGTTGATTCATTAAGTGTCATTTCCAAAAACGTTTTCAAGCCTCACTGTCATAACGAAGCCAGGCAGTTTTCAGTTAATAACTCTGGAGTTATCTGGAAATGAAAAACACTGGCTGTGACCTAAGAAAGCAGAACCTTCCAACATTTCCTCCTGGTTGTTTCCATCACCAAGAGGTCCTTACTCACAGTAGCATCTGTGCTTAAATATCTCTTTCCTTAATGTATATTCAGCTGGGAATACATAATTCCATAGATAAAATACCAAAATCTCTAGCTGGGCTTCTGCCAGCCTTAACTGCTTCTGAGAAGATTCTGCTCTGCACAGAGAACACTCTGCTTTGCACATAAAATGCTTTAAGACATGGAAGAATACAGAGCCTAGATTATCTTAACATAGGCTTGATAGAGAAAGCACCTCTATCTACCCAAAAATGTCTACCACATTATAATGCACTTAATTTAATGATTGTGTGGCTGAAGTCACAGCTTCGTGGGGAAAAAGAAAATTAGAGATCCTGCTTCTAACACCTGGCACTGGCCAGAAGGCCTGCTTGTTCCACAGAGTAACAGAGCTAGTCTTAAGTGTGGCTTGAAAACACAAACAGAGGATGCAGGAGATGTGAGGTAACCCTTCCATTCTATATCCAAAGGAATGCTGTGTCTGAGTGCCCTTCAAAATGAGGTGATAATCAGTGAGAACCATCAGATGTCTAGGAACCACACAGCCTGTGAGTAAACATGAAGCGAGGAGGAGTTGTTTAGCCCAGAAAAGAGTCAGCCTATTATTGACAAAAAAGACAAATGGGAAGGGATCAGTCTGCACAGTCACGTTCCCTTAATCAGGGCAGAAATAGGGGTACCTCAATAGTACCCAATGAAATTTAGGTTAAACATCATGGACAAGTTGTGCAGCTGCAAGGACAATTAAGCATTGAATGAGTGGCCAGGGGTGATGGTAGTGTTTCCAGCACAATGAGGAACAGCCTAGACAAAAGGTGCTTAAGAGCAAGCATATTAGTTTTTAGTTATTCTCCAGGCAGTCTCTTTTCCCAGGGCTCTCCCACTGCTTCCCTGTGGATTTAACTGCTTTGTCACCACCCCACCTATGCTAGCTACCTTCAGAGGGCCTGACAGGTTATATATCCTGTACAATTCTTGGCAACTTCTTGGGTTTGGAATTTACTGCTTCTCTGTAAGACTGGGACACAGCCTCGTGTGCCTTACCATTGAAATATTACCTGTCCACTGATACTAGCTCATATAATAAAGGTGCAACCTGCTCCACATCACGTGACTCACCCAGAACCTAGACCAGCAGCACTGTCTCTGTCCTCCCATTCCCACCTGAACTGATCAGGTCAACTGCACACAGCATTTTGCAAGGGCTGAAAACCAGACTAGAATCCTGGCTCAGCTGCCAGACCCTGGGTACACAGCCTTGCCCAAGGACAGCTTCCTCTTTGCTAAGTGAGTATCACTGACAATCTGTTGGTAGTTTTCACTGTGTCTGTTCCTGCCCTGGTAGCTGCCCATTTTTAGTGTTCTGTGCTCCGGCTGTGTCCAGTTCCTGATGACAGCTTTACGGACAGCTGCAATAAAACACAGTGGGAAGCACAAAAGAAAAAATCAGTGCACGTTCCAACAGCTGCTCTCCAAAAGGCCTTCTGGAGCCTAATGCACAGCAAGCACTTTGTACCCAGCTAGAGACAGTCTTTTTTCAGCCACGGTGCCTGACAAAACAAAAATCATCCCCTCTCCACACACTCCAGTTGTTTCATAACAGCTGATGTTGCAGCAAAACCTCCATCCCTCCAACTGGTAACAGAGCCCCATTAGTAATAAAAGGTGTAGCACTGCTGCTCAGCTCCTGGGGCCTGTTCCAAGGCCGCCTGACCCACTTCAGGGTGGGTGAGAAGCTAACCAATTGCACTCATTTCCACTCATCAAGATAGAGCCAGGTTAGCCATGATTCCTTACTGACATGGCATTTCTGTTCACACTTCCATTCACACATGGAGGATTATGATAATTTATAGCTAAAGCTCATGCCAGTTCTGCCTGGCTCTGCCCCAAGAAGATTTGGAAGTTTTTCTTGAAGCTATCATTTGGTGATGGATTGTCAGTGACTGACCATTCAAGTAGCCCTGTTCCACAGGGTTGTTCTGCTTCCTGTAGTCTCTCACTTGTCATTTGTTTCTCTTGAAGATCCCATGTACCAGGAGCTCTAATCCTCCAGAAAAATCTATTTAAGTTGTCCCTGTAATCAGGTGTACAATAATATATAAACTTTAAGGCAAGACAGCATGCTCCCCATGCAAAGAAAGCACTTGCATTTGCAATGGGAAGCCTGCAAGACAAGTTTTCCTTAAACCTACCCCTTGATAAGTAGAGAGCTTTAGCATGGCTGTCAGAATTCCCTGAAGCAAAGGCTATAAAGAAGTAGTATTTGGCAAGCGCTGCTGTCATCTGCAAGACTGCCTCTTTGATCCTCCTTACACTGTGTAATCTCTGCCAACATCTCTGCAAAACAGAGCAACAGAGCTGTTGCACAAAGGTGATCTCTGTCACTTGCTTTTTTCCTCTGATGGAATTTTTGCTTAGAGACTTCTATTTTTATACAGTAAGAAAAGCCCCGCACCTCCTTCTCTACAGTCTCTACCTTTGTTTTCCAGCAATTACCCCTGTTACAGATATTTCCTTGATTTCTCACTATATTTCCAGTACCATATTATACCGCACAACAACTGAAGGGTAATTAATGAAGTCAAGTAGGAAACCTTGTCGTGAGGAGTCACCCATTGCCAAGAGCTGATTTGGCTATGCCAAAAGCTGTGGCAAAACTCAAGGCAGTCTCTTCCAGGGACTGGTATTCATGTTCTGCCAGAACATTCATGTACCTTTGATAACACTATCATTGAAGACATTGGTCAGACAACATTAATAAAAATTCAGGAGTGTTTCCCATCTGGACCTCTTCTGATTTCTGGACCCTGAAGGTAAGCATCAGCCACACTTCTGAACCTTTTTCCCATGTTCTTTTTACCATGCCAGCTATGAGTTTATTATCAGTGAATTAACACAGAAAGTTAATCTTGAGAAAAGAAATAAGCACGGGAGGTTTAAAGCATTTGAAGTCAAAGTCTCCCTTAATTCTTATAATAAAAATTTTAGATACCTCATTAAAGTACATCCACTACATTAATCATGCAATATTCACTGAAATATGACAAAATTAGCAATTTAAAAGTGCAGGTGTTATACAGAATCAAACAGAAATTACTGTTTTACTTGAGACTCTTTGTACATCAGATTAAAGCTGAGGGAGATAAAAATATATGTACAACTAGCATGCAAGCTTTTGCTTCCAATTGTGATCAAACTACCAATCCTTTTGCTGTTTATGCTTCACTAGCCTGTTTTTGTTTCTGAAAGGAACAAGCCACGTCCAAGCTGCTGAACTGAACTTATCTAGAAAGCATGAAATCAGAGCTTCCCAACATGTGCCTTTATAGTTAACATCCACCACAAAATTAATACTTTCTTTAAGAACATGTGGTTTTAAGTGGCAGCATCTTTGCAACCTTTGACTAGGTATTTTTAGAATCAAAACCAAACAGAATTTGGACACTCAAAGCACTGCCTTTATTCTGTTTTGGTGTAGCAGCCAGTAGAACAGGTCTTGGTTGACAACCAGAGCTCCTGTAAAGTGACACGGTGTTTGTCTTTTAAAGAAAACCAACTCTGTGCTGTCATCTACTACTGTGGGAATTATGTCCTTCAGAGGATTCTGCATTTCACACAACTCTGGATTATGTCCTTTTTAGGGGCAAATGGAACTCTCATTTACCAGTACTTTAAATACAAGGTGCCATTTAGAAAAAACCCAGTGTTGGGCTCCCTTTCCTTTGGGACCTGCAGCACAGCTCAGTGTTTCTATGAAGCAGGTGCTGGAATATTCTTGAGCAGAACTGGAATGTGGGAGCAAGTCCAGTGTTCATTGTAAACATGGCATGAATTCAGTGACCAAAGGCGGCAGACCAGGTCCAAAAGTTATCAGTTTGCATTTGACCTTAAATATTTGGCTTCCACAAGTATGTCTATTTAACAGGTTTGTCCCCTGCTGGTGTATCTTATTCTTTGTACAGCCATTTATACCAGCGCACAGAGACGAGAAGATTTATCCGGATCAGAGTGGTAACATGCACTCACTTAACCCTTCTGTCCTACATATTCATCAGTCTTTTTCCTTCTCTTGTTCTCAAGTTACATCTAAGATGACATTTTGGACAAGAGAGCAAAAGAAAAGATCATTATTCTGTGCAGCGCAAGGGCCAGATTTTCCACTGCTTTCTACCGTGCCAGGGAAAGACATTTGGCTTCACTGTGGCTCAAGAGGAGCACAGAGCAGCCCAAGTGCTTTGTGCCCCCTCTTTGAGCCAGCTAAAAGGAAAGCAGGAGCTGAGGTGGAAGGTCAGGTGTATGGCACAAAATCTGTAACCTAAACTAATGCCATCAGCTGGGCTGCATCACCTACGTGTGCCCTCTGGATGCAAAAAACTCAGCATACAGAAACTTTCTCAGGACACCTGAGCTGTGGGAGACAGCTTTCCCTCAGCCATCCACAGAAAGGGACACAGTATGAAGTTGGTCTGCTTGGTTCAGCAGCATTAGCAGGCTCCTTCACTACACAAGAGCTCATCTCCCTTGCAACCAGCAGGAAAATTCCTTGAATGCCAGAAAAACGAACTCTTGTTCTTTCTTGCCCAGGCATTGCCTAGTAGTGTCTTTGGATCCAAATACAGTTTTACCGAAGTAATGGAAGTGATAAATCAGGTAAAATCTATAGCAGATTGACATGTTACTGTCCTGCATTGCAGCAAACAGGAAGACAGCAAGCAGAGCTGCTCTTTCACCCCACACTGCAGGTAAAGAACAGCCCAAGCCATGTTTGACTAACAGAGATCTCTATAGCAAAATTTAAAACCCAATATAATTGTATTGTTGGGATGCTCTTCACACCAGTGTTGCAGTGTCAGAGGGAGGCAAAGAGAAGTTTTCCATTTATTTTTGAAATTATGAAAAACCTCCACCAATATTAAGGGTAAGATTTGAAGTATTTAAAGAATATAGATTTCGTATGCAGCGCTCTCCAGTGATGCTTGACACCCTAGATGGGAATCCTAAGGCTTAGGCAGGATCAGTCAAATTGCTTCTCCTGACAAAACTTGTCTAAAACTCTGTTTCCATTTTTCTGACCTGTGTTTTCATGTGATGATAATTTGCAAGCTGTGGATATTCAGCTTCACTGAAGGGACAAACAAAAAGCTTTCTGCTGCAGAATAGTTTAAGCAGTTGGAAGGGAGAACTCAGGCCTCATCTCTTCTTTGCAAAACACAGCCTTCTCAAATTTTTATTTTTAGCCATTTCAGCATTAGCATATACCTTGTTGTTGACTTATTCTGGGAGGATAATACACATGATCTGTGCACTCAACATATTTCACCATTTTAATGAGCTAATACACATTGTTATCAACAGCATATTTCTTGTTTTAATACCTTGATCCTGACAGTGTGAAGTATGTCTTTAATAGCACAGAAACATTCCTACTGTGAGGAGAATGAGGCAGTGCAAAGCAAGCCTGAAACACGAAAGCCTGTTTCAGCTCACCAGCACCTTGTGCCAGCGGAGCACTGCAAGCTGAGTGACATATAGAGCTTGGTTTCAGACAGGTGGCAGAGCTGGGAAGGCAGAAATCTTCCAGGCATAACTGCCATTAACCTCTGCACCCATTTCCAAAGGGAACTGTCATTTCCCTGTTGGTAAGTTTTCATCCGGGCTGCTGCTGACAAGCCATCAAAGCATCCAGCCAATCCTGCTCACACAGCCAGTTGTACAGTCACAGGGAAGAGGACAGGAGCTAGACCTGAGAAGGCTTTTGGTCTCCTGCTGTGCTTAGATTATGATTTAATGCTAAAAAGTTGGCATGGCAACCAAATGCTTGGAAACAAAAGGCCAAGGAATGGGTCCAGAAGAGGGCCAAGCAAAAAGCGCTGCCCAGCTCTTCCACGGGCATATCTGTGCCCTGTATACCCATCTTGTCAGTGCTTCTGCAGCAGCAAGGGTTACAGCAGAAGGCATTATTAATAAGCTAGGCAGGTCTGCAATAAGTGAATAGCACATTTCTCCAAAACACTTGAAATGGACCCTGGCGCCTCATTCAGGCTCCTTTTGCTCCGGCCACCAATTGCCACACGTTGCCAGGAGACGGTCGTGCTCCACAGGAGGACTCGCCACTGTCTGCCATTGTGCTGTCTCTCTACGTCCCCCTCCTCCCCTGTCCTGCTCTTGCTCTCTGCAATAACAGAAGCTTGCCAGTTCTGTGTTTCTCAGTTCTGACACAATAGCTTATTTTAATTTGAAAGTTTTCAAAAGCTTTTAGGTTTTTCTGCAATGATTAACTGAGCAAAATCCCCAGTCTGCACAACTCCAGGCTTGCAAAGCAAATGCTGGAAAAGGGACGCAAGTGCCTTAAAGGGTAGGGCTGATCTAAAGGGGGATTAGTGACGTACACTGTGAAGAACACTCGCTTGCTGCATGAGCACCTTGGTTGCGTTTCCTCAAGTCCAAGGTATTACTTTTGGGTGCCTGGTTAGGGTACACAAGTTCCATTTAGTCTCACTTGTGCTGGGAACTTTCTACAGTCCACTGAAGCATGCCCTTGCCTATTTAAATGTTCCCAGATTTTTTTTTATCGTATAGGGCCTCAGGAACCTCTCTTGCCTTTGGATATTGGCAAGCTAGTCTCATGCATGTCAGAAAAGAAGCCATTGATTCTTCAGCCTTCCTGAGGCACTTCCCTTGAACCCCTAAGGAAACCTCTTTAGTATAGACTCGGTACCGGCCAATACAGTGTCACCTTCCCAAGTCTGCTGGTGCCAGTGCCAATCTCTTGCTTCAGAGAGCTGGGCTGCTAAACAGGTAAGTGAAGTTAAAGGTTAATCAATTCCAGGGTTGGTTTGCCAACTGTGAGCCAAGTATCAGTTTATGCTGCCATTTGGCGTTATCTTCCGTGGTCAGAGCAAACTGAAAGGTGGCAGTTGAGGAGGACACTGCTGTTGTGAGAGACCTCGGCGCTGAAAGGCTCCAACACAACAGTGTGGCCAGGGCGTAACTAGAGAACATAGTACTTCAGCTTCCTCGAGGACCTTGGAAAGCAGATAGAAAATCAGCAGACAGAAAATGAACGGGGATTTTAATGTACGGTTTGCAGGGACTTAATGACACAGCCTGTCCCTGTGCCTGTGGGGAGGGCAATTCCTTTGCCTGTTATTTTCAGAGCTGCATCCAGACCGAAGCATCATCCTGTCTCTACCTGGATGAGAAACCCTTCACTGTCTGCAAGTAAATTAAACTGATTAAACAATCTCTATCACTCCAATACTTCTTTTCCTAATTCCAATATTCCTTTTCACAGTCTGATACTTCACCATCCTACCTCTTTTCCCACCCTAATGTCAGAGATTTCCAAATACTGTTAAACAGACACACATCAGCTCTTCCCCTCCATATCAATTAACTCTGACAAAGTGACACAAAGAAAATAATTAAGTGAACAGGCTAATTAGACTAATGTATTTCATTTCACCAGAATTTCACTGTTCAGTTTCCAATTCACTCTGGCACCATGGGACACATTCCCCTCATTCTTCCTTCCCATCACTAGGAGCAGTGACAAATGAGTTACATCTTGTTACTCTTCTGAGACTCCACAGTGGAAAAGGACATTGGAAAATAAATCATCAACCTCGCTGTTTCCAGCTTTCACAATTTGAACAGAGGAGCTGTCTTGTGATCCAAGAGCACAGGAGTGGATTGTCTATCAGCAATTCCAGCTCCATGCCTTACTAGCTGAAGATAAATAGTTGAGATGTTCCCTTGTACAAAAAGGAAAGGGAATTTCAGAGTACTCAGGCAGCATGGTGACTCTCCAGGGTGCCAGGTGATATAGTGTGGCTGACCAGTGTTGAGGTGCACATGAAGGTGCGTGGGGAGCACCAAGCTGCTCATTTCACCCTCTCTCAACTGTGCAGTCCTAATGACCATGTTAGTAAACCAAATTAGCTCGTAAGCCTCACTTATAGCTGTTTTGTTTGTAGAGCTCCGTGAGGTAATTGTAGCTTGTTCCACAACTGTAGCTTGTTCATGTGAACTTACTTTCCAACTCTGCTTTTATGAACATGTGGAACTACATACTGAAATCTTTCAGATACACCAGAGACAGACCATAGGCCTGGCACAGACAAACTGCAGGTCCCCTGATGTGTGGAAGGGTTATGTATGCCTGTCACTGCCTGCCCATCCCTCTCCTTTTGTCTTTGATTAATGATACAAGCCACACACTGACCAGCACGTGGACAGCCAGCAAAGTAAGTGCAAGGAGGTTCACAAGCACACACACATACAGCTGAGGCTTTGTTCCGGTCCTGTTTACTTGCAGGGAACAGTTGAGCATTGTTTGTGTTTGACAAATTGTAACTGTCCAGCTAGGAGACATCTAGTTCCAGCTGGTTAGAGCTGCTTGCATGTCTTACCTCCTCCCCCTCCCTCATCCATAACTCAGGAATCCATCTTACCCAGGGACAGAAAAAACAAGTATGAGCTACTTGTTAGATTCCTTCCCACTTTGAATTGACACTGACCTCATCAGGGTCCCTACTCTGACTGCCAGAGGAGGTAAAATGCTTATGAAGCATGGCTCAAAAGGTGAACTCACTATTGCAGGTGTCCCAAAGACCTTAGGGTCCTGCACTTGCGTTATCATTAGGATTAGTGAAGAGTGACCCTTTCCTAGTCTCCAAGTGCTCTCATCTTGTCAGACACTGGAGAACAGCAGCCACTTGATAGTGTTGGAGCACAGCCACAGGAATCTGAGAGCTATTTACTACCTAATTACTCTTTTGCCTTGTATAGCACCTGATGCAGCAGAGACTGATGGCCCACTGTAGAACACCAAGTGTCGCATATGACTCTTGATCCCAGTCTCAGAAAATGAGTATCAGAGCACTCTCTTGTCAGAACAAAGCTGCTCATTTTCTGTTAGACAGACAAACTAAGTCCAGAGTGCCACTAAGTGCTGGATTTACATCCTCTTTCCATCAAGTAAATTATGTTACCTTTTTCAAGACAACTTACTACTTTAGAAGGATATTGAGGCTGTAGCACAGCAGAAAAAACAGCTGTCTCAAGGACTGTCATCTGAAGCCTTTACAGAGAAGGGGTGACAGAATCAGTTTGGCACTAAATGACATAAAATGTGTTAAAGACCTGGAAAGAGAACACGATGGTTCTAGAAATACAGAACCAAACTGAAATTCCTGGCTTACTGAGGCCTAAAGTCTTACTCTTAAAGACATCAGTGTCATACGAACTCCATATGAACAGGTGCTTGCTAGCTTCACTGTTCAGTTAGAAAGGTGGATTCAGAAACTCTCTAATCCATTTTCAAATTTATCCTACTTATGTAGCATTTCAAAACTGGTTTCCATTTATTTTTTCCCTTCTGTAATTAAAAGCCAGTGTTCTTTACCTAGTGCTGAAATGCCTCTAAATAGACACACACAGAGGGAAGTCTTTGAGAGGATAATTTAAAGCTAAATTTGTCCCATCATCCAGAACCCTGACTTTTGACTCCAGACCAAACAATAGGTCTGGATAGGGAGTGCACAATTCATGTGTACATAGCTTGTGCCTGTATATGTAGTTAAAGTAATGCAGTCTTAGTGCTATAAAATGTGTCACAAAATTCAAATGTAATTAGCAGAACAAAAGCCCCAAAGTTCTTTATTTGTTTATCCCACCATCAGTACATAAACTAAGGCTGAGTGCAGCGTTAACATTTCTGCTGCATTGCATGGGCTGCTTTAAGCTTCTTTGCATGCTAGCCTTGTGTGTGAGAACACTGATTTGCCATTTAGAAGGGGAAATTGTTCTTGTGGACCCTATGAGGGAAGGCATGCTCAGCTTCAGTACCTTGAGCCTTCCTCATATCAGCAGATCTGATGATTGCCCCTCTCACTTGTTCCTCCAGTCGCTAAGAATTCTGTAGATAGACTTCACTTTGTCTGAAGGGAGGAAGTTGCCGCTGCAACTTCCCATGCAGATGGGAAAACAAGACTGTTAACCACCAATGTGCCATGCCACTCATTCAGCCTGTACCACTCCAGCAAAATGGAAGGAAACGCCTTTTCCCTTATCATTTAAAGGGGGAGGAATAAATTAGTGAAGCTCATTGGTAGCCTGATCTGACAGAAATACAAATCTTGAAATTAGACGCTGTGAGACAGGGACTTGTACCTTGCACTGCAACAGGAATCAAGCCTTTCCCTCTGCTCTCAGCTCCCCATGTAACCATAACAGTTTGGGCTTAGTGATTAGCCAAGAACACAGTGCCCAGGAGAACTGATAGCTGCCGGTCCAGTTCAGCTGCCAAGGGTCAAGGCAGCTGGAGAAAGCATTGTATGCTCAGGACTTGATCACACAGTTGTTTTAAGAGTCACTCAGGCTATCTTTGGAGGGCACTTGGAAGATTAAGCTGATCTGAAAGAATGCAGACAACCAGAACATTCTCTTTTCACATGTGCTCTGGTCAGTCATCCTTTCTTTTGCTCAGGTAGGAAGTCTGAGAGCAAGTGATAGTACCTTCCATATCAGGCTGCCAAGCCCTCGATATTTGTCAAAATTATACTCTTGACAGATGGCTTCTGTGGCAGTAAAGCTCTCAATGCCCATCTCTAGGCTCAGATTAAGTGGCAACATCTCCAAGCTATAAAGGTAGACAGTACCTCCTCGTTTCAGCTGCTAAGCAGGTAATTTAGGGGGCATGAAAAAAAAAAGCACAGCCTTCAAGCCTTTCAGTGGTTATCTCCCCATTAAACACTTCTTCCTGGGAGGGCTGAAACAAGCAAACAAATGCACGGGCATGTGCCTCCCGAAACCTAAAGACAAGCCTCCCTGTAGTGGAAAAGTGCTTTGCTGAACTCCAGCATAGTATAGCGCAGTCAGGCAGCCCCAGAGCTGGCTCTTCGGTAGGAACTGAAGCAAGTGGATCAGGATCTTGTTTACAAAGAGCAGCCACTTGAGTTTGGAGATAGTGACATTGAACCTAAGAAGCTGCGAGGACTTGAAATATACCAAAGGATGCAATATATTGTGTGTATCCCAAGCCTTGGTCCCTTCTGCTTGTGTCTGCTGCTTTATGGGGGAGTTACAGTTCATAGTTTGCAATGTCATTTTAATTTTTTATTGCTCTAGGATTAAAGTCCTCCAGGACTTGCTCACCTTAAGGAACCAAGGCCCATAGACTCAGTCTTTACACACCTAAAAATTTACCACTTGGCCAGCCTCTGAGGCCTTATATCTGCATATCCTGATAAGATAAGGATACATCAAAGGTGTGATTAAGTCTCCAATTGCCTCTCTGAGCTCCTTTAGCTTTGTCCCTGAAGCATTGTTACTTTGAAGTGCAAGTCATTTGCTCCCCACTTACATAAGTCCTTCAGAGAAATCTCTACCTTGCGTTAGGGGCAGTCTGGCTGTCCCTCTGCCAGAGAAAAGTTACAGCAAAGCCCTACCTGGAGCCTGGAGGGAACAGCATGCCATAATCTCTTCTAAGCATGAACAGCCACCCTGCTCAGAAGTACAAGGGTGTCACCTCACTAGGCTCTTGGTGCAGTGCTCCCCCCACAGAGTTCTTCTCTGGAGAACAGCATTCTTCATAATGATGTAGAACAGATCTGAACTTAGTCACGTCACTGAGGCCCCCCTAGTGCAACACACCTGTAAAAATGGTAGTCCCAGCTACTCTCATTCCTGGAGCTCTTGGCTCCCAGTACAAAATCATTATCTTTCATCCCTTCATAGCAGTTTGTCGGATGTCCCAAGTGCTATTGTATACAGGTTACTGGGTGCAGGGTGCTTGGGCTAAAGAACAGGCAGCTGTAGCCAAAGGTAAGTGGTTCCTCCCCAGAACTGGGGCTCCATCCCATAGGTAGCCACCTTTCTTGAGCCGGAGAGTCGACTGAACAGCAAAGCTTCTTTGTGACTGTGACACCATCTTCCCTTCCAAGGTCTTGATATGCTTTCTGGAAAGGACACAGCTAAACAAAGTGACTAGCACAACCTCAGTGGCAGTCTCCTGGTCACACAGGTTGGCATGTTATGTCTCATCCTGTGGTGTTTTAACTTACTCTAAAGGCAAAGCCACCCAGTTAGGCAGGAGTGAAGGATGTTTCATGCTTTCTGAACTCAAAGTCTCTCTGTACACCTGCAACAAAAGACACAAACACCTGCTTGTCTCAGTAAGTCCTCTTCATAATGATACATTTCCCATATCGAATCAAATATCTGGGGAAAATGGCTAGACAATGAAATCTTAAAAGCTGCTGGTAGCTACAACAAATTTTTATTTTCATCCTTTGAAATCACGCTGATATTCAACCACGCAGAAAATTCAGTGTTTGGGGGTTTGTTGGTG
>VZTT01038886.1:1338-13774 GCA_013400855.1 Buphagus erythrorhynchus | reverse complement strand
AACAATGAGAACTTGCACTTTTACAAGTAACCTCTGCCTACTGGGTAAACATCTGGGTAACAGTCCTCGATTGCTATAACTGAATTGTCAAATAATGCTTCTTAAGAAAGTGATGATATATGTTATTTATCTTAAATCAAATAATATTTATACAAATATTTTCCCATAGAAAAATTCAGGTATTTGTAGGCTTTCTAACAAAAAGTGCGAAATTAAATAATGATGCCTGTTTTTGAAAAGGAAATAAGATAAAGAAATTAGAGCTTGTGCAATCTGCATTAATAAAAATTAAGTCTCAATTTGATCAATCCTATAGTAATAGAATATAAAATTTTAATAGTAAAGAATAACCTGGGAAAATACAACAAGCATGCTGTAGTTTTTGTCAGTGAATACTCAACAAGACTTCGGTATTTTATTGATTTATTGATTTGGATATAAATATGTTTTCTAACTGAAAAGGCAAACTCAATATTTTGTTTTACCTGCTTCTGTAGAATGATTGTAAGTGACACACAAAATATATTTACAATAAAAATAGAGAAGGAGGGAAAAGGAGGAAGTGAAAAATAAACACAAAATATACAAAAAATGTAAAGTCAAGCTTTCAGAAAACTGGAAATTCTAAAATTAAAGTTGAAAGAAACTAAAAAACTTCCATCTGCTCTATCTTGCAAGTACATTTAGGATAAAATTCTATATGTATACGTGATATTTACCCTCCTGAATCTCAGCTCACTCCACACAAGTTGGCACAAACCTTAATCAATAGCAACTCACTATTTTGCTTTCACGTCATTATTCTCTTTGCTTCCCATTTACTGTACTCTGTTAAAACTCGGAGTTGAGGGCAGTGCAGTCAGTTTTCTTCTAGACTTCTGTTCTTGTAAGTCTTTATTACTGAAGTTATATAGTTCCTCACAACTATTAATTAATTTTCAAGATACTTTCAGTAACTTTATGGGGTGATAGTGTTCTGATGTTACTGACAGAGACCTAAAGCACAAAATCAATATGTTCATTATTTTTGATACTTATCATAAATTTTGATACTTATCATAATTTTCTCTGTTTATTTTCAGCAGTGGGAAGTTAATTTGTATAGCAAGATTAAACCGTCAGAGTCTCAGAAAGAAGGTAATTATAAAGCCTACTGTGTCCACAAGGACTTTCATTTTTCTGAGTGACCTAAGTACTCAATCTGTAGTCCTTCAGCAGAGAGATATTCTCTTAGCAGAATCCAATAGACTGAATGCAGACAGACTCTGCACAGACAGAAGTACTTGAGCTTCAGTAAAATTAAGTGATTCAACACAAAAAGACAAACACTACATTCTGGGGCCTAAGTCACAAAAGGTGTTATTAAACTGGAATAGGGTGACTGCAACTTCAATTCCTTGATAAACACAATAATCTTCCAGACAATAATTTCCTGAAGTGTGTAATGACTGACATGAAATAAGGCTGAATAGTAAAATACAGAAAATAGTCAGACATGTACTACTACAACATGCTTAACAAAGATGACCCCATTCAAAGAATTACTCCCCAGTATGATTTTTCATCCATAACCCCCCATCAAGTTTAAACAGGGATTGGAATAGGAGGAGTTTATTTTTTCACTGAGTTACAAAGAAAAATTCAAGGGTTTTCAGAACTAACACAACTTGGTTAAAAAGTTATTAATATTAAAAAATTAATCAGAGGAAGGTCCTTCTACTTATTTCCCAAATAAACTCCATAAAGTGTAGGTTTTCCAGGCAAATAAAACTCAGATTATCCTTTTGGGGTAATTTGATTTTATTCAAGTGCAAAAATAGACTTGAATGGACTATGCCAGTACTTAAAATAAGTGTCAAGTACTGGGAGTGACTGGGATGGAGGTTTTCCTTCATCATAGCAGCTGGTATGATAGTGTGGAGTTTTGGCTAAAACAGTGCTCATAACACACCAGTGTGTTTGCATCTGCATTTTTATTGCTAAACTGTGCTTCCTCAGTGTCAAGCCTTTCTCATTTTTTTCCACCCTCTCTGCCCCTAGTAAGTAGAGTGAGGATGGCCAAGGAGTTGAGAGGGAACACAGCTAAGCCAAATGACCCCAAGTGGCCAAAGGCATATTCCCTACCTGTAACATTATGCTCAGCAAGAAAAAGTGGTGGTAGAGGAAGAAGGGGGCTGGAGGCATGGAGGGCCTGAGAAAAAAAGGATTGACTGTAAAGTGGCCACTGCTTGAAAACAGAGTGAGCATCAGTCTGTGCTTAGTTATGACTGATTGTCTTTATTTCCTTTATAATAAAATAATACTAATACTACTACTAATTTAATATTTATTATTATTCTGTATGTTATACCATGTACAACTTTCCATGTTTCTCATTTAAGAATTTAAAACAAACTAAAAGTGACTCTGTATCACTTACATTGCTCTTTTCCCTCAAACACTAAGAAAAACAACTCCTTTACATCCATAAACATGTCATATAGAGATGGTAAAAAAATCAAACATCACTATCAATATTTTATGTTATTCTTTGAGTACATCACATTTCAGTTATTAAAACCAGAAATTCAAATAAGAAGCTATTAAAATATGAAAACCAAGCACTTATTTTATGCTGTTGTTTGTTTTACAACTGCAGCGACCTAAGGAAGAGTTTTACTGGCTTTGAACACTACCTTAAAGTCAATGAACTCCTAAATGATACTTACTATAAATCTGTGATAATGAGAGTATAACTTTGAATCAGAGCATAAAAGAACTTCCCAGAAAAATATTCTGGGAGGTAAACAACAATACTGACATTCAGAGCTTTATCAAGCTTTGACCTGCTTATAAACAGGCAGAGATTTATGTTCTTCGATGATCCTGTAATGGTATATAAGAAAACCAGAGATTGATTCACACTGTCTTTAAATAGGCAGGATGATCTTTTAAAAGATTAAGTTATTTCTTCACAATGTGCTGCCCAATAATCTATTATAGAAGAATGTTTTATGATAGCTACAAATATAAAGTATATGCTAGAACTATGAATACTTCTCAACAATTCAGGAAGTTGGCTAAAACTACAATCTGCAGTAGCCTATCTACATTCTAAACTACTACAACTAGTCCTGGACCATACATATTGCTATCTAATAAAATGTATGGTGGTGTGCTTTCTTTCTTTTATCATTCTCTCTTGTTTTTCCTTCTTTCTTTCTTTATTTTTTTCTATTATTTGTTTAAATGCTAAGGCATTCTAAGAAAAAAGGATAAGGAATTATACACAAATTGCTGATAAACCAGAAGTGTGCAAGAACAAGCTTAGCTATCTACACAATAGAGCCAGTCCTCTGTGACATAGATGACAACTGGAGACCTAGGACAGGATTCAATAGGCTGGCTTAGATCTTTAAGCTACAAAAAGGGCAGTATTCCAGCCAAGCTGTGGACTATTTCAATTAGAAATAACATTTTGGAAGTCAGTAACTATTTCTTATAAACTCACTCCACCTAGATAAAATAACACCTCCTTGCATGAGATCAAACCCAGACCTTTGATGTTACAAAATTCTGCAAATCTATCAACAACATTGGTATACAAAAGACACTGAAGTGGAAAAAACATCTGCAATTCCTGCCTAAGACCACAAAATTCAAAATTCCTTGGTCTGGAGAAAGGAAGTTGGAAGGTGTGATTCTCTGGATCAGGAATGAAAACTCTTATTACTTGGGAGAAGAACAGAGTGCTGATAGATCCTCCAATAATTCATCATGCATCTTGTGAAGTGGGCAGTGAGAAGGCAGTAAAGGACTCTGCTAACTAAAATACAGGCTTTTTCCTTAGGATCATGAACTTACATGCAGTAGCACAGTGAAAAGCAAACTGAAGTGTTGATTATTCTGAATTGACTAAAACATTAATAAATAGTATTTTATATTTCAAGTTTGCATGGTATTTTTTCTGCCTTCCTTAATAATAACAACATACACCACATACATATTTATTTTCAAGTAGTTGGTGGGTCAGGAAATCCATTCTTATCAATAATATTCAAGGTTTTCAAAAGTTCTGATGTTAGATGTGATATCTTGCATGTTTTCTGAGTATATATTTAAAGCCCAAACTCTATCCAAAAGCTCATATTCTGAAGAAGGAATCATTACATAAAAAAGGGAGGGGGAAAATTATAATAATAGAAAAGTAAGGTTTAAACAAAATGCCTACATCCAATGTCCTATAAATTAATGAGCATTCAATGTCTGTTGCCTTGTAGGCATCATAGCAGAAGCTAAACATGGAATGGAATTTGGATGATGTGGCTGCACTGGTATGAAAAAGCACGGATGAAACATCTAAGCATACAAACAAGCCATGCCAAAGAAAAAAAAATAGGATATGTATGATATCAGAAGAAGTGTGACTGAACCAATGTAGCAGTAGTGAATTATAGTGAAGATGGAAAAACAATACTGAACTTGGTAGGATGGCACAAAAAGCAGGTAATGTAAAGGGACAGTGATGGGGATGCTTAGGGAGATTAAAAGTATTAGCAGCTATGTTGCTGATAAAATGGAAAATGTACACAAAAGATTGGAAGGAAGATGACAAAGGAAATTATTTGTATTGTATTCACACATGCAAAAACCTGGAACTGGAAAAAAATTTCATTTGAAGAAAAAATGGTGCTTGGACATGATTATGGATGTACAATTGAAGGAAAAACTGTAGGCAGCTAAAGTCTTGCATAAACAAAATGGGTAGTGGTATAAGCAACATAACAAGACAGTATTTTCCTGGATTACTAAGAAAGATAACTGAATTTGAATAGCCAAAAGTAAAGGTAAAATGATAGCAAGCTATTCACTGGAATGGCAGAAATCTGGATTGAGGGAAACACCTGTCTTCATCCATCTGCTGACAATAATAGCTGACACTTTGTAGACATCAGGGTAAAGCTAGAGAAGAAATTAGTGTATTACAGTGCAGCAATGTTTAAAGAGAAACAAATTAAGAAAAAAAACAAAACATGAAAAAACATTGAAAAGAAAGAAAAGTCAGACTACTATCCCTAAACTAAATTTCTAACTAAAATTCCCTGAAAATATGTCACTTTAGAATGGTTTTTGAAAGTGCAGAGCATGACCTGGTTCTTCAGTTATAAACTACCTATATTAATAGAAAATATATACCTATCATGACAATAAGATGAAACCCCTATTTCATGTTTAAATTTTTTATTTTATTCCATTATAAGGGGAGTTGTGCTATTTTTCTTTCAAACATAGATGTGTCCTTTAATGTCACCATTGTGAGGCTGCTCACTATCATCTTGAAAGGACAGGTACCTAAGAACTGAAAGAAAGCAAATCTCACCCCAGTCTTCAAAAAGAGCAAGAAGAAGGACCAAAAGAACTACTGGTCAGTCAGCCTGGTCTCAATCCCTGGAAAAGTGATGGAATGTCTCATTCTGGAGACTATCTCTTTCCATGTAGGTGACAAGAAGGTGATCAGGAGCATGAGTTCACTAAGGGCAAATCATCCTGGGCCAACCTGATTGCCTTTTATGATGAGACAACTACCTGGAGGGGTGAGGGGAGAGCAGTGGATATTGTTTAACCTGAGCTTAAGCAAGGCTTTCAACACTGTTTGTCATGACATCCTCATAGGCAACTCAGGAAGCTTGGTGTGGATGAGTGGACATTGAGGTAGATTGGGAACTGGCTGACCCCAGAAAGTCACTATCAGTGACACTGGGTCTGGTTGGAGGCCTGACACTAGTGGTGTCCCCCACCATTCAATATTGGGAATTGTTTAACTTATCAATAACTTGGATGAAGGGGCAGAGACATCCTCAGCCAGTTCAGTGATGACACAAAGCTGGGAGGAGCAGCCAATACCCCAGAGGGCTGTGCAGCCCTTCAGAGGGGCCTCAGCAGGCTGGAGGGATGGGCAGAAAGGAAATTCAGTGAAGGCAAGTGCAGGGTCCTGCACCTGGGAAGGAGCAACCCCAGGCACCAGCACAGGCTGGGGACTGAGCTGCTGGAAAGCAGCTCTGTGGAAAAGGACCTTGGGGTTCTGGTGAAAAGAAGCTGCCCAGGAACCATCAGTATTGAGTGTGGTATGGGTGTGCTTATTTTGTCCACATAAATTGCACAGCTTATTTAATCAATTTGCCTGTGTTTTAGTCCTGGCTGTAATTTCAGCACAAAATCTTGAAGATAATTTAGTCATGCTGAAAATCTAATCATATGTTATTCTTTTATTTTTCAAGTGATTGCCTGACTTCAGGAAGAAAAATTTTAAACTGATATAAGGGGACAATAAATATACTCTGTACAGTAGCAGTCAATGTTGTTGATAATATCAACAAATATATGTAAAAATATTTACCTATAAGAAAAAAAATTGTACAGCCCCATTGGTTTGTTGTGTACACATACAAAAATTAAAATAGAGAAGATATTATGACATTTTGCTAGGAACTTCTACAAACAAGTTTTAGGACCTACCCTTATTGTGTATTCCAGTGAACTACACGGAACTAATGTTGATTGTCTAATGAACTAATGTAGTATTGTCTAGATTTTGAGAAGTAAAAAGACTATTTGGGTTTCAATGCCTTGCAATTCATCCAGTCACAGGCATGAACTAGGTTGTGTTAATGCAATTATGTGTTTTGTGCTTTTCATGTTTGCACCTTGCTCTTTCAATAAGCCTGACACAACCAAAACTTCAGCTCTTGTGACACTAATCTCTAAGTGGGGCAGCAGAAAAAACAAGTGCTAAACAAGCATTAGTAACTATTCTGGCAGCACTTATATCTATTCAAAAATGATAAAGCATGTCTTGAATTGAGCAGTGGGCTTAGTGGAGATGTTCTGTAAAGAATATTATTCTCTTGGACTATTATGAAGTCAGGTCTACCTTAACTACTGTGGACACAATGGTTTGGTTTTCTCTTATTCTTTCCCTTAAAGGCAGATTCTATATCTTCTTTAGGCAAGTTACTGTATTGTCTCTACTAACTTTAAAAGTATTTTCTTTGTACATAGCCTGAAACTCCAGTGCTATAATGCGATTACTTGTGTTTGCCCTTCAGATACATTATTGCTTAGACTAAATAATCACAGTTCATTTTCTCTGTATGTTATTTTGCATCTTAATGCTTCACATTGCTCCTAGTCTGCCTTTATCACCCATATCTCTCTAAGTAGAGTAAAAAACCAGAACAAGCACAGCTTGTGAACACTTACCATGGCTAAGCAGAGAAAAATTATCTCACTTGTTGATTTCAGCATGTCTGGTATTTCTGAAATATGATTCTGATTGATGATATGCTAACAATCAGATATTGTCATCAGAACAAATGAATTTAAATATTGGATTCCACAAACTGGCCAGACTATAACTCCTCTTTTATGTACTTATTAGAGTACTTATCCTGTCCATGAAAGGGACAATTTTTTTTACCTCCTTAGTATGTGATTACGAGTCTATTGATATAATAGTTGAACCACATTACTCTAATGGTTGCTCTTTTCTAAGTAACCATCCAGTTCATACAAGTAATAAAAAACTTTTTGGAAAAAAACGAAGTAATTTGCCCTCAAAATCCTTAATGTCAACATTCTTTGTCCCAAAAGACTTTTTTTAATATTAAAATCCATGCTGCTCCGTCACAAAGGACTGAGAGCCATTTTAAGAGAAGTTTCACAAGCTCAGACTCTCACCTGCAGGTCTGAGTCCTATATTTAAAATATTCCCTGATTTAGATTTCAGCATCCAAAGAAATTTGATTCTTAATTTTTACTTCCTTATATTAAGGCACATGTACCTTCCTAAGTATTTTGCTATTATATGACTCTGTATTCATTATAAAGACTTAACTTAAAATAACCTCATGAGCCATGGAGGTACTGAGGTACTCACAGCCAAGCACATCCTTCAGTAGCTCCCTGGGCTGGCACTTGTATTTAGTGAAGGGTGCTTTTCTTACAACAAAACAAATATCATTAAGTAGGACCTATTACACTGCTTCCTTGATCACACTGTAGCATTAAAGAGCGTTAAAGAAATCAATTTTCAAAGCAGTCCAGTCTAAGGAACCTATTACTGTCAAAAGAAAAAATTATTATTTTCATGTGAGGAAAAAGTGTTGTATCAAACAATTTTACTCTTCGAGAAGTGTGACTGCATAATATTGAAGTCTTAATATTATCTGAGTTCAGACAGTTACTTAGTATTACAGTACAAACAGTGCATGCTTTTCAAAATAACTTCTACACATCTTTCAATAAACAAAACCTTGCTCCATTGATACACTCAATAAAATAAACGGGACAAAGAGGAAAGTAGCTTGCTGCACAGATCCATCTTGTGCTATCAGGGCAAAGAAAATGAAAGTGTAAGAAATGCCACAAAGTTGCTTGAAAATAGCTCCTCTTTTATTTAACAGCCTACTCAATAGAACACTCATCTCCTAAATTATAGCTTCCAGTTCCTTCTCTGCAGTGCAAAGGGAGTAAAAGTACTAACCTTCAGTTTTTCAAGGAGTGTTAAAACAACAATGGAAAAAGGACCTGCCTAATCTCTTTGCATATAGCTCAGCATGGCAAAAATCGTTGAGAAGTTATCAGTTGTGTTGGCAAATGGGAGAAGACTTGTAAAGGGGATAATTTCACAAGAAAACATGAAAAAAAAAATGTACTGCATCATTTTGAGGGATGATAGTGGGTTCTCAGATATCAAATTTCCTGCGGCGTATCTAAACTGATCACAGAAGCACAGTGCAGGATACGTATTTGTGAATCAACACTTCAATGGTTTGCTGACTTTCATAACAGGGAAACTTTAGAGACAGATTAGAGAAGGGACTTTAGAAAAAAGATTTGTATCACAATTCAACCCCGTAAAAGCACAGCATCAGAATCACCTTTGTCATAAGATCATTTTCAGCCTACAGCTCTGAGGATACAGGCTGGGCACAGAGCAGCTACATGCTATTGTAGCCAGAAAGGAACTGTGGAGGAAAATTCTTCAGTTCAGGTTCTGTGCTGAAACCCAGGAATACAGACCCATATCTTCCAAAAGCAGAAATTATGAATGAAAGAGTCCCTGCACATATCCTTTAGGAAACTGGCAGAAGACCTATAAACAAAGTGGTGAAACAGAGAAGACTGTATGATATAAAAGGATATCAATAATATTAGGCAAGAGGAAGTGAAGAAGTTATTGATCAGCTGGAAAAGAATGCAGGAGTACCAGACATGGAGGTTGAAATGGACACCCTCCAAAGCAGCTGATTAAGGAAGCAAATGGTCCAATCCCCAACAGCAGATGTAGAACCCATCTTAGTGCTAGTGGAACAGAAGTTACAGGTCACTTCACCAAGAACCATGAGTTAGACTGGATTTGAGATTCTCCAGCCACCTGATTATTACCTCATACAGCTGATGTGTAATGATAGTAATAACATAACAATCTAAGGAGAGAAGGAGATTGAAGAATTCAAATTCACGTAGCACATCTTGTTGAGGAAGAACAGTAAGGGAGCATGGATGAACCCACTTGTTTTGAGGTTTGGACCAAAAAGGAGAAAGAACTGCTAAGTGACTGCAAACGACATGTACAAACTTAAAGAAGAAAAACAAAAAAAACAAACCCTTAACAACATTACCACTTCGGTATTTCCCTCGAAGACCAGACGGATCTTCTGGTTAGATAGATAATTAGAGAATGTATTTGTAAAGAGTGAACCAAAGCACAGACCTCAGTGATAATATAGGCAACTGGCTAACATCTTTTATGAACACAACAGGAGACAGGATGAAGAGGAAGCTTCTGAAATGCTTTTATGAGGAGTAATAAGGGTGGATAGGCACTTCTTCCCATTTGGCTCCAATTAACAGAGAATAAAGAGTGAATGGGAAGATTAAGTGGTAATGTAGTTCAGACTGGTCACAAAAGGACAAAATTCTTGAAAGTCAGATTAGAAGGAAAATAATTCAAAGTAAAAGCAGTGCTTTTCAAGAAGGCAAACTCCAGTGAAAGGACTCTTAAAATTTCCTGGGAGACTTGCCGAAGGTGAAAAAGAAATTAGAGTGAAGTGGTAGTTCTTTAACAAACTAATTTACCCAAAGAAGAAGAAAGGCTTCTGACAGGTACTGAAAAATATTGGCATTTCTTATGCATTTTTTCCTGCTTTTTCAATTTCTTCTTTAGTCAAAAGGTCAAAATAAATTGGTTCTCTTTTAATTGGTGCACCAATGATAAAGGATTAAGATCCTGCAAGGAAAGGATGTACGCATTTATGAATAGTTGTATAACCTAGGCATTTTCAAGCCCACTGAGTGAAATGACCTTCATCTTGAGGTACACAAAATCAGCAAATGATAAAATATTAGCTAAAAGGTGTCTACAACAGTGACATAGCTCATAGCAGTAGAGTGCAGTAATCCCTCATTTCCCCACTTACTCCATGTTGGCTCACATTGTGGGGCAGTTTTTCTGCATGTGAAGGGGATTCCTTTTGGATGAAATTAAATCAGAAGATCTGTTCAAAGTGCAGCAACAGTCTCTAAAAGGAACAGAAAGGTCTGAATCAATGTGTGATCTGCAGCACAAGCAAGTCTCACAGCAAGTACCAAGTGCACATGCACCAACAGAATGCTCTCAAATCACAGAGCCGTCCTGTGCCCTTCTGCTTCTTGTACCACTTAAAAGGCTAAAGGTCTCAAGGTCAGTAACCAGTTCACACAGATGCCCTCAAGCTAAAGGTATTCTTTTATATTNTTCCTCATACAAAGGAACAACTGAGACATTGAAAGTCATAATTTCATGGTGTCTACTTGATCATTTGCCTCCACCACAAGACTTAAGATAACATCTCTTCCATTCGAGCCAATACCCAAACACAAAGTTAGGAAGCAATAGGCACTATGTGTTGCATTTAAGTGAACAACTGAAATAAGACTTGCTTTGATGGAAAAGGGCATGAGAAGACCCATGTGCTCCTGTCACCTCCACTAAACAGATGCAAGTGTGCTCTGAGACTTGCTGAAGCAACAGCAGGAAGCCTGGAGAGCTGAAAGCAACAGTCTGTAAAATAGCTTTCCTTTGGCTGTCTTTGAGCAACACGTACAACAGGGATGTTTTTTTCAGGGCACCAGAGGAATCATAAAGTAAATAAATATGCATACTTATACTCGAGCTTTTGGGTCCTTGGTACAAATTGTTTTTTCTACTGATCTATTCATATTGCACCACAGTAGTTTTTGCTGTGTGGCTCATAATTATACAGCCTATGAGTACAAAGTCAGTGAGAACTCATAAAGGATGGATGAGAGCAAACTGTAAAGGTGAAAACTGGAAGGCAGAGTTGGCATTTATCTTTTAAAAGGCAAAAGAGTGGCAGTAAAGATCAACTTACCTTGAATCCTTTGAAAAATATCATGAACTCTACCAGAAGAGATAACCAAGCTATTTGTAGAAAGCTGGAAGATGCCCATGAGATCTATGAGATGTAAAAGCAATGAAAAACCAAAGCAGGATAAGGATGACACAAGGGACAATGCAAATAAATATTAAATAATAAGGGGTGTTGAGGGGGAAGTAAGAGAGACATCCAAAGAAGGGCTAAAATTGCTGACATTGTTCAAACTGGTGAAGAGAAAGTAAGGACACGATAATAAAATACAAAAACACATGATTCATGCCTACTGATAATAAAACAATNATGCCTACTGATAATAAAACAATAAACAGTGAACTTAGAATGAAGGAACTGAAAATCAAGTGGACATCAGTAGAATACAGAAACTGAACCAGAAAAATCTTTCAAAGTTTTGCAATACCCATTCAAAAATATTTTATGTAACTTTTTGGATAGACATATCAGGAATGATGCACAGTTTAAGCTATGTTGCAGCAAAGGATGGAACAGCTGACTTTTGAAAACCTTTTCCTGACATTCTTTATATAATTCTTTTCAAATTTCCATGCAGAAACTATTACACACAGTATGTATCTTTGCAAGATACCTCATCTTCATTGAGGAAATCCTTGTATAAAATGCATTTAAATCTCTTTTAAGCCCACTCTATAACACTGTACATATCTAAGCCACACAATTAAAGAAAAATCAAAAGATGGTAGAATACATTAAAATTTATACTTTATTAATTTTTGCAGAATATATTTTTACCATGGTTACAGTATCTACAGTACTTTACTAAGTCCATCTGCAGACAAATGGAAATAAGAATGTTGTTCCCATACAACATCTTACAGATATCCAAATGCAGCATATCTTAATATTTTTCCAAACATTTTTAATATTAAAAAATATAAAACAAACAAACAAGCAAAAACAAAAAAGAAAGAATTATAAGAGATGAATAATAAAGTATATCTGAATTTTTAGTGATTGCCCTTTTGGTTGTTATAGGCATC